>OX104123.1:65114466-65210383 GCA_944474755.1 Limnoperna fortunei
CTCCATTCAGACAAACTTGTAAATCACAAAACTAAAAACAACAAAAACTTGATTAACTGGAAGCCAATAAAAACCAAGGGTGCACGGATGCACGAACTGTTCAATGCATGGCACATATTCTGAATAAAAATATATCTATTCATGTATATTTTACATCTAAATATATATTATTGTAATTGTGTTTGAACCAATAAATAAATAAATAAATATATTATATCAGTGGAACATGAAATATTGATAGGGTCTCCATCATTGATTGAACCTTCCATCCCCAGCTGAGGCAACATTTCATGGTCTACAGTTACAGTTTAGTATTACCTCGTTCTTAATTTAGATCTTCAATATCTTTCATTTTATTTTTAGGCTTGGTAGCCGTTCTGATCCATAATGTTGATCGTTTTACTTTTAGTGTTCGTGCAAATAAAGGAAAATATTTTGTCTACATTCTATTTTGACACGATAATTTGCAATATCGCACATTTAGACATGTTTTGCTGTGTGAATGCGACAAACAAAAGGTCACAGAGAACAAACGAAAGTGGTTAACCCCCCCCCCCTTTTTATAGGTCATTATGCATTGAAATGTGTTCATTTCCATGATTCTATTGTGAACACCTTATAAAAGTTTAATTTACTTTATATATAAAAATAGAAACGCACGACACGTTACATTTGAAGATGAAAACGTTTTATGTTGTATGTTCGTGCTGTCTAAACTTGTTAATAGTCGTCTCCCCTGGTACTTAATCATGCAAACGTTTGTAAGCAATGACCTTCATTTTTCTCATTGTAGACGTCAACTTACTTTTGTCAGCCCTACCTTTTTCATCGTACTAATTAACACTTGTTATGTCTCATTCTTTTTGGAAAACCAGCAAGAATCGTTTTTTGAATGGCGATAGATCCTCGCATGTATCTATACAGTGCTATTTGCTGAAGAATGTCAGTAATGCATGGGCTTGTTGCATCGTCGATAGTTTTTCATGGATTTAATTATTTTCCAGCAACCTGCATGACTATCGCCAGTTAATTCATACAACTAGATGCAATTACGAATGTACTGGTGAAATTTCATGCTACAAAAATGACATTAAAAGGTAGGGCCAACGCGAAATATAAAATTCGTAGTTATAAATAAAAATGGTCACGTGATCATCAAAGGGCAATTCGTTGAAAGTGAAAGTAGAGATAATGCTATTAGAAGTATCCCTATTTAACATCTTATAGTCAAAATTGAAAATATATTTGTTGTTTGACTGTTTTCTGCCACCTAAGTTTGATGAATTTAATGCTCGTATTTCTTCCATATTTCTTAAATACGCCTTAACATACCCGCGTTGAGTACGAGAGTAAGATATAATTAAAGTACAAGTAAACTGGTTCTCATCTTAAATACAGCGGAAATACTACTCGCTGAACCTAAAGCAAACATCTAATTAATCAATCGATCAGTCAATTAAATTCAACGTTTTACGGGGGCCACGTCACAAAGTATTAAATTTTATGAGACTGTCGCACTACACCATATGTCGTACAGAATCAACTATAGGAATGCATTTGACGTTTGTTTCGTTAGTGTATATATAGTTACAAATTTCTGTAACTGATTTGCTTACTGAACATAGAAACTGGTAGTGACCCGAGCTTGATAAGCACCCCTGCCAGTTACACGTTACAATTTCATGTGTTCCAGATGTGTTTCGGAAAAGTGCGCATTAGAAGGCCGGATATTATCTGATAGGCTGCAATGTATATTATATTCTTCTTGTTGTAAACAGTTTCGTAGACGGCATTGTTATGATGGTGCGACACCATCTGAATGGCAAATTATATAGTTTAGCCTTTTTTTGCTTTTTAATGCGTTCAATAATATTTTGCTTGCATGAAAAACAGAATTAAGTCGTAAAGTATGCTAAGATGACCGTTGGTGTCGTAAAAGCAAGGTGTAAGTCTGAAATGATGTAGATAAAACTTTTTTTATTTCTTTAACTTGGGTTCAGAAGAATATCCTAATGCCGCTCAGGAAAATGAGGGTTGATAATTGAAAGGACATCATGGATACATTTTCATGTAAAATTGAAGAACCTTGCTCTCGTCTAAAATAATTGTTGAAGAAATTCAATTTCATAAGAATGCAGGAACGATTCGGAGTCTAGCAAACTATAAATCTGTTCCTCGCTGTAGCATTATTTGTCGTTTAGCTCTTTTACAGAAAAAGTATGTTTTAACATAAAAGTATTTATGTGTAGGCATATGTAGAAGCGAAGGCTTTGTTTGATTTTTTCAAGACAGACTGTTAGGTTTTCGCGATGCAAGGTGGTAGAAAAAGTTAAAATTGAAAAAAAGTATGACGTATTAAATAGGGACCATCAACTATGGAGGTTAGAATGCGAAAAAGTTTTGAAAACTACACAAGTGTCTTTATCATGCAAGCAGCGTATCACTTTCCTGAGGAGTGACATATATATACAATGTTCCGAGGTCCGGCTATCCGTATTAAAACGGTTCAGCCCCTAACGCGAGGATCTCGCTGATTCTTTCTCTAAAGATTGGCTCTGAACCTCTGTGGAATAAGCCATGTGAACGTTTTCCGTGTCCAATGTGTTGAGATAATGGTCAAATAAAGCCAGAAATTGTCATTAAGCCGTTGTTTAACACTAAAACTGGCTCCTACTGGGGTCAACGTGTATGATTTCAGCCGAATAAGTTGATCGTATAAGCCTGAAAGCTAAGGTAATTTGTTTTGTATGAAAATGAATTGTACTTACTGTATTTGCTAAGAACTAGAAGGATTTAAACGCTTTTCATAAAGGTATTACTGAACGCAACAGGTCTGCTTAGCAGGACCCCAGTTTGTGGATTAGCACGCAAGCCATAATACTCTATTGAAATTCCTGAGACCATACTGGGAGGGTTCTCAGTGCTCGACCCACAGAGCAGCTCATTGCGTCCCCGTGTAGTGGATAGGAGAGACCCTCTCGTTGGAGGTTGTCAGGTCAAAATGCGGAAAGCCTGACCGCGGACCGTAGTGGGTAACGTGTTTGGAGAGTGCCACGCTCCTTGCACGATAAAGACCCCTTTTGTAGATTTTGAAAAAACAGTAGGCTCATTGTAGCCGCTACATAAGGCTAAATTCTCCGCCCCTACCCAACACTCCATACTTTTCATGTGGCAGTCAAAATTGTATTCCCTGTGACCCATCCCACCCCCATTTTCCGTTGATTTATTGTTTGTTAACTTGTTCCCGTCCTGAATATAGCTGAAATACTGATCGCTGGACGTAAAGCAGACATCCAATCAATCAACCTCCCCCATGAAAAACTGGTTGAGAAATTGCTGAAATTTAGGAAAGAACAACATCCATTACAGTTATATACCGAAAACCTTCATAAACAAATTTATGCACCTTCTGTTGGGAGTAAAGTAGATTGTCGCAATAATGCCCCTACGAATAAGGACAGCAGTTTTTTGCAGTGGATACATGCAAACTGAAGTATGTGAAAACACACGTGATGATTTGTTGTGTGCAAAGGGTTTACCATCATTGATGTTGACACATCCCACTTGTTGGAAGTTAACAGATATCAAATTAGAGTTTTGAAAAAAAAATTTATAAATGGAATGTAATTTTCTTACTTTATATGCTTTGTTTGTTGATAGGAAATGTTTTTATAAATATCAGTTAATGCACACATAGTTGACATCTATGATATATAATGACCTCACGAAAAGTCTAACGTCTAAAATCTGAAGTAACGGGTTCTCTCCGGGAAAAATCAGGGATATACTAGTGGCTAGAATTTTGTTGAAAGTGGCATTAAACACTATTCAAACAAACTTTACTACCTTTCATTTAGAAGTTTTTCAATATTTTGAATTAACTTAGATGGCCCTACAATACTAAACAAACAAAGACAACATACAATAATTCCATAATAAAAAAATAAGGCTATAAATCTGAAATTAAATGATTATGTGTGTTATATTTAGAAGCTTTCTGCATTAAATGTTTAAACGGCTTCTTAACAAGTAGGTAGTAGGTTTAGAATTAATAAACAGATAATAATGACGTCATCAACAATAGAGCTGTGAATGCCTAGTTAATACATTTCACTGCTTGTTTTGCATTTCAATAACAATTCTTTGCTTTAAGGCAGGCCAGTGATATTGTTTTTAACACGCGCATCTTCGTCATTGGTGCCTTGGAAGTCTTTGCAGAGCAAGACTATGTTTAAGAACAAAGAACATCAATGTGTTTAATTTGTAGCTGTTCGAAAATATTGTCTGTCTACAATGGAATGGTTATTTTATTGCAGCCTTTTGATCTATAGATATACTTCTTACATCAAGAATATCGAAAATAGCTGAGAATTATCATATTGTTGATAAATTGTTTATTTTTGCTGAACAGGAAAATTGCTGTGTCACAATAGTTTGTTGTGAAATGTCAATTTAAAGAGAAATGTTTATGTTCTTTATCTTTAAGCCCCACGATCTACTTTATAGTAGTACAACCATATCGTACAGGAAGCTCTATTTGTTTTTATCAAAATCGTACATGTACCACAGGTAAACTATATAAACTGTCTCCCAATTTAAATGACATTGAGATACAATCATCATTTTGTGCATCGTGCGTACATCGTTCGTATATCGTGCGTACATCGTCCGTATATCGTCCGTTCATCGTTCGTACATCGTTCGTGCATCGTGCGTTTTGTTAACTTATACGTTCCAGGGACTGTACCACAGGTAAACTATATAAACTGTCTCTCAATTTAAATGACATTGAGATACACACTTAACATACGGTTCAATGTTATTGTTCAACAAGTCTTTTAAAACTTAAAAAATCTAGGACGTTTTTATAATTTTGAGACTTACACAAAAAGAGACTGAGTGTACAGCAAACATGAATATCGACTTTCATGGAAAGACTGCGCTGGTCACTGGTGCCGGGAAAGGTAACTCATAACGTTTTTTTTTCTTTGATTTAGTCATAGTTTAGCTGCAAAATAATATTGATAATAATTATATATTAACATTATAATATAAAAATAATAAGATATTATTGGTTTAAAAATATGATAAATAGAAATTTACATCGGTGTTTCTATATCATATATTCTTTCTTGTATTTCATGATATGAGCGCTTTCATTCATAAGGGGACCAAACCCGACGTCAAACAATACGTTGAAAATGGTTTTCGAACGCAAAATAAATAATATTGTACATGTTGCATAATTCATTAGCAAAGTTGAGTACATTTCATTTGAAATGTATTTTTATCGAAATTACATAATTTCGTAGGCCTTTTAATTCCGCTAATTTGAATAAAATATGTCAATTATTCAAATACAGCACACACAGAACTGAACATAACAGGCGATAAGTTTTACCCAATAAGGAGATGAATTCGAAGAACAAGTAACATGCTACCCTGAAGAAGTTGTTGTCTTATATTAGCCTTGCAAATCATATACTCGCTCAAATAAGAAACAAAAAGACAAATTATGTTTACTTCACAAATTGCAATATATTATTAATTACAAAAGAAATAAAACACACAGACCACTTTGCTACAAATGTTGTCAAAGAGTCACTTTGACTAAAAATGTAAATTTTCGATCAGGATGCAATATTTGGCAGAACAGCAGCCAATATATGTTATGTCACCCGTTTGCCTGCAGAACAGCCCAAACGCCTGTGCATAGATTGAATTACGCGTTAATCGAGCCCAAGGAATTCTTAGACGTTCAGCATGAAGGGCATGCTGTGATTCCTGTAGTGTTTGAGGCGGTGTTTTACGTTTACGTTAGAGGCGGTCGAGTTTATCACCCAGATGCTCAATCGGGTTAAGATCTGTTGACCCTGAAGGCTAAGGCATAACAAAGCACACATCATCACGCTGCCTCCGCGAAAGTGTTGACTTCAACGACACAATTGTGTGTAAATCGTTCGTTTTGTCATCTGTAAACGAATTCAACAATCAAACAATCTCGAACAATATTACACCATCCTGCACTTCCTTACCTGGTGATGTTGGCGTCTCAATGTGGCTCCAAAGTATGGTCGTCTGGCGCGCAACCCATGGTTTCGCAATCGATTTCGGATGGTCTGTGCAGAAATTACCCGCATGCCAGGGATGTTATTGGCAGGAATAGCTGCAGGAACGGTTCTGTTGCTAAAATGGAACAGCCTAATGTACCGATCATGAGCGGTAGTAGTGATGCGTGGGCGCCCTGTTCGAATTCTGTCTTCTGTAGTCTCAAGCTTCTGGTACGCTTCCACAAGCAACATATCATGCTGCGGTGAACACTAAAGTATCTTACAACTTCAGTCTTTGATTCACCGGCCTGTAGTCGACCGATAGCGATGTTCTGGCTAGCAGCGTCTAACCTCGGCATAGCTTTTTCTCTTCACTTGTCAATTAGACTACTGCGTTAGAAAAAAAGTACCGAGTATTTATACACGCGGTACCCGCTTATAATCACCCATCAATTGTACTTGCAAAACAAACCGATTTTTGTCAAGCCTCTAGAATATTTTAAATCATGCGTACCAGGTTTTCACCTGATGTTTTGATTGGATTTAAATGCAGTCCTTGGTAAAATGTTGTAAATGTTGTCACCAATATTTATTTTCTCTGTTAGCCACTTTATATTTTATATTCAATGGAGCGAACGCGGACTCGGAACCCCTGCCTTGGAAGGATGCCACAAAAACTGATAAACCGGAATACACGTTAATATATTGCGTCGTTTATGATAAAACGCTGGACAACTGATCAACGTCAAGCAGTACTGAGTACCGATTTCATATACTTTACGGATTTCAACTTGAGAGAACAAAATACAACTTTAGATTTTTTTATTTCAACGTATCAGGATCATAATTCTGCAAAATATTAATTTTCAAAATTTTTGCGACTAAGGTCTCTTTATGAATGACACCGCTTCTGTGTAAAGTGATAACTTTAACAATATATATTAATTAGGTTTTAAAAATAGGGAATGCCTTTTTAAATAAACATTATCTTTAATGCTTTGTGTGATATACCTTCTGCATTGGCATAATTTTGTAAAATAACATTAACAGATTTGCAAAAAACCTTATCTCACAGATACATAAAAAAACCTTAATCTCCCAGGCTAATCGAATAAACTGAAATTAAGGAGCTAAGAAATATAAGTCTTAAAAGATCAACTGATCAGAATTTGTAACTTAATTTTCAAGTCAGACACGTCACATTGCACAATTTGAAGTAATGTCTTAAAGTCAAAGAAATCTTAATAATGATTATGCAACATGATGGTATTGAGTAAGAAATCTGGTCAAGGAAAAATAGCGATGAAACTGACAGATAGACAAGAGTCGAAATTCCATGGGGAATTACAAATCCTGTTATAGACAAATATACATTATACAATGCAAAACAACAAAACAAAAAACCTAAAAGAAACAAAATATAAAGCTAGAATTCCGAACCCACAAAATATTTTGGGCGCACTCAGGTTCACCGAACGACGAGTGAGCAGGCCTGCCACTAAAAACATGTCTTGGAGAATAGGAAAGAGTTTGACCCAGCAACAATGTATTATCGTATTTGAGAGATTTATTTCCCATAACGATGAAGTAAGTCATGGTGATAAGGTGACGACCGTAAAACTTCTAGAGGGATAACATCACTCTTGATAACACCAAAACTTGTTTGAGTAGCAATGTTGTCAATGTCAATGTGCGATTTAAAAAATCGGAATATCAATAGTAGAAGAATCTAAAATAACCGATACAATGGAGCTGCTGGAATGTTGCCATCAATCAACATGAAGTTGACATTTAGAAAGTTGTAGTCATCGGTTTGTCGTGGAGTACAGTTTGTAATTTGCCACTTGCCACATTATATATGTATTATAATAAAGACAACCAAGATATCTATAGATAAATGTATGTGCAGTCACGTGAGTCGCCCCGAATACAAGTAAGATTAATGAATACGCATTTAAGAAATTTTAGACGACACTAGGTAAATATGTTTACTGAATTAGATTGGTTTTTTTACAAAGTCAAAAATGTTGAACCTTATTTATGGTAATTTAAATCTTTTCTGTAATTTAACCCTACTTAAAACAAAAATACTTGTAAATAAACTGCTTTTTCTACTTAATAGTTAACTTATATATTTTACTTCTTAAACAAAAAATTAAAACATTCATAAACACTATCAAAAGTCTAAAGTCTGAAATGGCCGGGTTGCAAAGCAAGTGCCTTAACAGAAATGGAATGTTTTAAAATTTGTAAAAGAAGATTTTGGGTTTGTGTAACAAAATGTAAGAGGAGTTGATTACATAAAGAATGTATTGTCGTCTGCAAATGTTCTAAAAAAAGACTTAGTTCTCCCGTCTGGAAAATCTTTAAACACTTTCTATAAAAGAAAGTGCACAACTTCACTACATGGTCAATCTTTCTGTGAAGTTTCAGAGATCTCGTTGGAAAACTGTAGGAGTTTATTACATAAAATAGGTACCGTCTTCAGCAAATGTTCTAAAATGACTACGTTTCCAATTCTGGAAAAGTCGGAAAAACATCCTAGAACACTTTCATAATAGCGGATGTACACTTACAATATGTGGGAATCTTTCTGTGAAGTTTCAAAGGTCAGGGTTGAATACTGTATGATAAGTTGATTACACAAAATTGGTACTCTATTTTCCCAATCTCCCCGATTCATCATACTTTAACCCGGGTTTGCACGTCGTTTAACCCGTCCAAAATGATGTGAAATAAAAATTATTGGCTGACTATGTTACACAATAATAAACACTATACATGTACTTACGGATTTAAAGGTTATAACCTCCGGAACAAATAAACGGAAACAAATTAATGTTATGTTTAAAATATAATTGTGAATTTCAGTGAATGTTTATAAAAATAAGGTATTCGGTTCAATTAGTGACAATGTTTGTAGTAAGCAAGTGTTTTTATTTAATGATTCTAATGATTTAAAATGTATTCGAACACTGTCTCTTCGGAGGTAAATACGAGATAGGACAATTATCAGACTGAGTTTTTTATGATTGATATATAACAATTCGTAATTGTAAAATGCGTTGAAACCAACATTCCGAATTGAGAAATAAAAATAAATGGGAACGATTGGGGTGCTGAGTGCGAGGGTGTTTTACTTAATTTATACAGATCGTTTTATTTATAGTTCTGCTTGCAAGTCATGTGTCGAAATCCTTGATTTGCTAATCATCAACGATTGAGACTTTGCTCTGGAACTACGCCTTCTGAAAGTTTTTATGTTTTTGTGCAAGCAAACCGTCTTATTGTATATCAAATAAGAGTTACATGTAAGCTCTGTTTGTAAAGGCCTTTCTTGGCAATTCTACTCACGACTGAGAGCAAATTCAACATGTTAAAATATGTTTTAAGAAAAAATCATGCACTTTTCAAATACATTATTCACTGTGATTCCCTCTCAGCTTCCGCATAATAACAGATCATACCGAACAATAGGGTTTGCTCTAATTGCCAGATTATGTACTTTAATACAGATTTATATAGTTGATAAATGTTTGTGCAATCACGTGGATCGCTCTGTATTAAAGTAAGATTTCCGAATGATCATTTAATTATCCTTAAACGTCCCTCGCTAAAACATTTCACTAAACTAGACATTTTACATGTTTGTTAAATTTAAGTCATGAATGTTTTACCTGACTTATCGTATTAAACAGTTTATCCATATACAAATGGAAATAATCGTAAATTTAACTGCTCTTTCCAGTTAATAGTTAATTTATATATTTATATATAATATTATATATGCACCAGAAAATCACCCACATACTTATTTTGTAAGCCATATGTACAGGTTTTATCGGACATGTTGTCACATTAATGGTCGCAACCTCAGTCCTGACAGGAACAAAGTATATAATAAAAAACTAAATACAACAAACTTTTGTGATGATTTTTTTCAAGTTAGCGAACACAACTCGGGATATGAAATAGACAAAAGATCAAAATAAATAACCAGCAAAAAAGTATGGAACGTTGGCTGGGGATTCAACATTAAGTTGTTTAGTAACAATTTTTTTTCAAAAACTACAACTTGTCTTCCAAAGAGCCTGTAATTGCTCACATAAAAGGCAATTAATATCCAGAAATCTTCGGAATCTTCACAAATGGGGTTGTGAGATAAAATATTGCTCGAATATCTTTTATCGGTTTAGTTTCTCTTCTTTGATTTATGTTTAGAAAATTAAACATCAATTACAACATTAAATACAAAACTCCATTGACAATTTAAAAGTTTGTAAACAGTGCCCCAATTATTTTGCTTTTTGCAGTAGTTATACTCTGCTAGTTCTATTTCAATTTATACTGTAAGACATAAGCTGACAACGGTATCACACAACTGTAATTCAAGGGCCATTATTTCTAAAATGAGTCATCTGGATAGAAAGGTTATTCGGTGGCCTCGGTTTTTTTGTTTGATAATAACTGTTACAATTTACCTTGTGGTGTAATAGCTTTTAAGTTAAAGGGCACTAAAAAAATTTTTTTTTAAAATTGTTATCAAAGGGCAAAAACTGTTATATTAATAGTAATTTGACAATTTTCAGGGGATGAATTTTTTCAAGGCCTTGTTCTTCTAATTATAGTTTTATTTTCAAGATGCTACTTTCTCTGAAATCTTCTAAAATTATCTGAAAAGTACCTATTGACAATTTTAAAATAATTAGGTGTTCTATAAGGTTTTGTTCTGATGAGCATTTGTGCAATGTACAGTTAAAATCTAGTTGCTATTATCTTTGAAGGTAGCCGGACCACAATAAACCACGTGATCATATATGGTGTCCATATGTCTATTGTTTTATGGAGTAGACGTCGGTAATTTTCGGCAACATCGGAAATAATTTTTAACTATTTACTTTTTTTTACTCAACACTACATTTGCTTTTACATTGTAACAATGACTCATAAGTAAAACAGAATATTTTGTATCATTAGCATTTAATGCAGGTGTATTTCTTGGTCTAAAAATAAAATTAAACGGCAACTTCAATTTAGGGTCGGATACCTTAACATTTGGGGAAAAAATAAAAATTAATCAAAAATTGTCTTTGAAGAGCATTACCTCATAAAAGATCTTTTAAACTAAATTGGAAGCAGTATGTTATTAGTATGCATTGTCTTTATGGTCATTTTTGTAATGTTAATCGGGATCTCATAAATGCCAGATCATGTAATATGAAAAACAACGAAAACCGACATTACTCTCACACGAGTTTAGAAAATCATTAGAAATAATATTCCTAAAGACAATAATAAAAAGTCCATTTATTTTAATAGGAATTGGTCGGAGTATAGCACTAAAACTGGCGTCCCTTGGAGCTAAGGTGTATGCTTTGAGCCGCACAGAAGCTGACCTTGTGAGCCTTAGATCTGAGGTAATATGCTGCATTATACTATATTAACAATAAAACGGTTACAGGTTATCAATGAAAATATCAAAATTTGTTTACTCATTTGTTTTGACTAAAAATTATAACTATTTCACCAGGTTGCTCGCTTTACTGCTTAAGATCCACACAACAGTATAAAAAACTGAACACTAAAACATCCACTCCAGAATGCGTATGATATAATGTAAATAAACGTATAGCTATTACACTCCGTACACATATTTTGTCAAAAAACTACGTTTTGTTATACTGATAGTATAAGAGACATATATTTATGCAGGTGTTATACTTAGGTTTTCTAAACATATTCGGTAATTGTTATATTCGGTAATGAGTGTGTAGGTGCACTAAACATAACCAGATTTTCTAATTTAATCAGACTGGTCATTGGTTTTACCTCATCAAAAACTCATTTACTACATACAATTACGAACCAACTTCAAAATATGTTTTAATATATTAAAATCTTATATAATAATTTGAAAAATAAAATGATAACTAGCTCTATCTCTGTTGACTACAAATTTTGTGTCCCAAATTTTATATGGCAATTTCATTCACCTAGGAGGTCATGACGATAAAACAATAAACGTGTGTAATTTCGTTTGTTTGAAGAACAGTTCTACATTCTAGCTGTATCTGACTACTTGCAAGATAGTCGTATCTTTATTGATCACTGACTTGTCAATACTAAAATTGCGAGTTTAAGCCAGGCATAGGGTTCAGTGAAATCAATTTTCACAATACTGGACAAACCAAATAACATATATTTCTTAGAATCCTTCGATAGAGACCAGATGTTTAGACCTCGGAGATTGGAACAACACCAGGAGAGTGGTAGAGGAATTGGGACCTATAGACCTTCTGGTTAATAATGCAGCCATTGCAGCCCCAAATTCATGCTTAGATGTAACTGAAAAAGAGATAGAAATGTATGTTGGATATTATTAATTCATGTCCTCCTAACAACAGGTATGGGATCACCCCCGAGGCCTTCAAAGGAAAACTGACAATCTATGTGAAATGAAGAAATATCAAAATGCCTAACACCAAGAAAAATGTTTTAAAAATACAATCCACAAATCAAAGTCCGACAACTGGCAAACTTTAGTACCAATAAACAAAACATAGCAACTACAACAATGGTCCTGACTTGCTACAGACATGTCATAAAATGATGGGTTAAACCAGGGTTTATGGCATGCCAAATCCCCCGCTTCCATTACTGTAGTATGTGAGTTGGTTTGTTGATAAAAATCTATGAGTATCCTATACCAACGTTCAGTTATAGGTGTATCAAATATTAATCGAAGCACAATCACTGTGTACTGAATTCAAAAATTGACAAAAGCATTTGCAATCATATTTTCTAACCAGATAGAATATTTTTTGACAAGGAAACATAGATTGCATGAAGTCGACCTTGCTTAAATGACTATCAATCTTAACCGCTTAGCATAAAAGTCACCTCTCTATAAAACATGATATTCTGTTTTGTTATATTTCATGATGTATAGGCGACGTTTGCATTTCCGATCATAATGTGTGGTCGGTCTTCTTGATGTTTTTTTTTATATTTATATACACATGTAGGTTACTTAACATTATGAAATTGCCACAATATTCAAATGTTGTTCAAATCCACAAAATGTAATGTATAAGTTATATATGGAGTAAGTTATATTTATTAATAAACGTGAAGGTCTGCATCAGAAATTCTATGGACGTTTTTACTTTATTGCTAACGACAAAATGTCACTCCAAGTAAACTAAAGTTAATTATTTGAGTAAAGCACCTGGTCTTTGGTAAGACAATATATGGTTGTTAAAGACTTGTACGAAAGTTGCTAGGAACCAAATGCCACCTCCGGTTGTTAAGTGACTTAATTCAGTAAAGTACTTTATCCTGGCTATTAAAATTGATGGTTACTAAGGATGTTTATAAAGGTTACCCTGTTGCTATGGTATGAAGTTGACCCATGCCCTACGACCTGTGAATCAAAATTCGTTATTTTCCTTCTAATCACTTTAAGAATATAAGTCAACGGTGTTCGGGTAGATAACTCCGTTACTTAAAATCACAATATGAGTCAGTTCATCGTCGAGTATGACTAATTAATAGTACAAGTATAAAAATGATATGTAATACTAAGTACTGTTTACGTGAATACCTTAAATTTACCAATTAACGGTTTGATGATATTTTGATTGTACTTTCGTTTTAGGCAGTTTGATGTGAACTTCAAATCATATTTAAACGTTTCCCAGGTAATAGTTAAAGTATATATTATCATTTGCTATTCTTCTCATATATTTTATATATACTTTCTAAGTTAGCATTCAAACTGTATTTAGGATCAACAAGCGAACAAGCAATAAATCTGATCGCATTAAACGGCGAAATGGGATAAACCGACAAAAGACGACTACATTAAAATATTGGGTTAAGAAGATATAAATTAAAATTAAATGTTTGTTGCAATGTACATGTAGCATCACTGTGTGTAATTTGAAATACATATTCGAGCACTCCACGTCGAATTGTTTACAATACATACCACCTAAAGATAGTAAAGTGTTCAAATTTATTATTGCCAAATACTTTATGATTTGGTTAAATATAACAATAAACTCGGTGAAGTGGTATAGAATGTTGTTTGGTGGAAAATGACTTTCGCAAGTTTTCGAATGGATACGACCGGGCTTTTCAATCAAAGAGTGTATCTTAATTGTCAAAACCAGTTTATATGTAAAACCAAACGAAATTTAGGGAAAAGTAGTTTCAGTGAGGGAGACTATAATTTGGTGATTTGGCTATATTGTTGTCTCTAAGTTTGGCACGAATCAACATATCAATGTAATCGAACGTATTTTAATTAATTATAAACAGTTCTACACCTGAATTTAAGATTATTTTTATAATTTCGACCTAAATTATTTTAAACTTGACCTTGAGCGTTTGTTCGAACCAAAATAATTCAGCACGCTTTTTTTACATTTTATGCTAAATTGTGTTTAACTTTTAAAACCAGGTTAAAAGTGGGTTATATATTCTTGCAGAACATATAATGACAAATTCATCGATTGTTTTAAATAATTCTATTCAAAAAGAGAAAGTTGTAAAAAGTTGACGAAAAGGGAGGTTCGTTGGAAAATGACATTGATTGGAATTTTGAACTTTGAACGCAAACCTGCAAAACCCCAGTCAAACATGATTACTATCTTCCTCTGGTTAATTTAATATAACATTTATTGATATTTAACTTACTTTTATTCAAAAAAGATAATGTTGTGAACAGTTTACCTGCAATGTGGTTCACGGTAGCAGATATTCAAAAACATCTAAGTTTAAGCAAATTGGAAATCCAAATGATAAAATCTAAGCTAGATTTTTATTGTAGTTAAAAAATAATAACACATTGGATCAACGTTTACTTTGGAAAAATAACTATGCATATGTTTATTAGTCTTGCTTTCCAAAACTAAATTATACTGACGTCTGTATGCGCTTTTAAACCTTATTGATACATTCTTTAAACCTATTGAAATACGTGTACATATAATAAGAACCTTTGTAACGATTTGTTGAACTTTGGTAAATAATTTTTTACTTAATGACCTAATTGAAATAGCCGCTAAAATGTAGTAAGCTTTCTTCTAAAACTGTCAATACAATTTGATAGATGATGATATATATGAATACGATCTAGGTCATTGAACAGTTAAAAGAAGGCAACAACTAGATATTTAAAAAATGTTTATTATCTACCTAATTTATTCACTCAAGATTTACCAAATTATGAACTGAAATTAAATAGCTGAATATTTTCACAGATAATGATATTTGTGTACACGATCTTGTTTTCATTAACAAATTAACAAACAGCTACGCTCCACTGTAGAGTACACGAAGTGGTTTCTATTAAAGTTCGCTCACCTGTAACTTTGGGCCCAAATAAATGACAAGACGAAGTTACACTAGAATAGAAACAAGTAGGGTTGGGTTTATTGCATACGGGTTCTTGAATCATTAATTTTTTCCGGATTAAACATGATAACCCTGTTAGCTTTGAAAGCTAGATACTACGGTTATTTTTATCCGAGCTGCACCGATTTGTTTCGCATTCGTTGACTTTTTTCAAACAATCCCATGCTATTATGTTAATTCAATGCTCCTGTTGCTAACATATTAAACTAACCTGTTCATTAAACGAGTATCAAATTAAAACAAATGCTGCTTGTAAGAAAGCCCGTAAATATTCTCAAGTAATTTACGAAAGAAGAGTTTGAAAATACCACACACATACTACCGTATAAGTGGTTTTTTCGCGTGGGGAAAATTTAGCGTTTTTGTTGAAAAACTGTGTGAGTTTATTTTGGCGTAATGTAATATTCGCGGTCCATAATCATAATGAATAACTCTATCATTGGTCTAAATATTTCGCGAGTTTTTATTTTCGCGTCCCAACTTTTATCGCGAATATAGCGAAAATTATATCACCGCGAAAAAAACCACTTATACGGTATTAAATATCCACGTACTTAAGTGGTTTTGTTTTAACGTTATTAAGATAAATGGGCATTATAGCTCAAAGCATATTTAGACCCCTTCTATTTTTCTTTTGAAGCATCTGTTATATTTACATTAATATGTGCTCTAAAGCAACACATACATGTTATATTTTTAAACTGGGACCATACTGGGAGTGTTCCCAGTGCTCGATCCACAGAGCAGCCCAGCGCGTCCCCGGGGGGCGGATAGGGGAGACCCTCTCTTTGGGGGTTGTCATGTCATAATACGGAAAGCCTGACAGCGGACTGTAGTGAAAAACGTGTTTGGAGAGTGCCACGCTCCTTGCACGATAAAAACCTCTTTTGTAGATTTCGACAAAGAGTAGGCTCATTGTAGCCGCTACAAAAGGCTAAATTTTCCGCCCCAACCCAAAACTCCATACTTTTCCAGTGGCAGTCAAAATTGTAATCTCTGTGACCCATCCCACCCATATTTTCTGTTGATTTATTGTGTGTTAACTTGTTCCCGTCCTGAATATAGCTGAAATACTGCTCGCTGGACGTAAAGCAGACATCCAATCAGTCAATTAATATATTTTAAAAAGCTTGAACAAAATAGCGATTTTCTACTATTCGACAGCCGAAAAGCTAATAAGGTCAACATTATTTTGCTCTTCTCAAGTAAGACAAACTACTTTGATCAGCTTCTCTTTTTTTATTACAATTTACTTGAATATCAAAGTATTTTTTTTTATTTTCGTAAGAATTATAAGTACCACTTTTTTTTACCGAATTTTACAAACTGAATAAAATCTAAAACGCAAATTGGTCACGATAAAACCATTCTGGTCAAGTTTTGAACAATTTAATTAAAACTAAGTATCAAAAATGAATGTAAATATAATGCTTAAACATTAAATTGCATGGAATACCGAATAAATTAATTCATAAATAAATAACCTCATTTTAATTTTAAGTATATATCCAAGAAAACCCATCTAACATGATTTTATTCTGTCAATACAAAAATAAAGACGCCACGATATAGCTGAAAATTACTAAATCTGATCTTTAACTTTAAACAAAATAACAACTAGAGGCTCCCAGGAGCCTGTATCGCTCACCTGAAACCAAACAACCCTTTTTATCCAGCTTTTCTTTGCTATAAGTAATTGCCCAACACTTCTGCAAAAATCATTATTTTTTACCTTTTAAGGGAAATAACCCCTATAAGGAGGAGCTTTTGATGCTTAGAGGGAGAAGGGAGGTTCACTTCAAATTTGCTGTACCTGTTATACTTTTTAAACTATCAGTCGAAAAACTCTCTCGACTCCCCCCCCCTTTTTTTTTATTTTTTCTATTGTTAGGCAACGTAGCTATGTAGGTAGTCAGGTGTCATGATTTGCACAATTTTGGTAGAGGACTTCCTTAAGATGATGTGTGCAATGTTTCAAAGCAGTCCTTTCATTGGTAAAAGAGGAGAAGATTTTTTAAAATCAAGTCAAATTGATTAAAAAAATGTTCAAGGAGAATAATTCTTATACGGTTCATCAGACAATCTTGACCCTTAGTCATTTTTGTAGCCCACATAGAGCAGAACAATTAAGCAATGCTAACTTTTTCTCTACTTCTAATAATTTTCAAGATTTTAAGGCAAAAATGTCAAAAAAAATCAATTTCGACAATTAAAGGGCAATAACTCTTATAAGGAGTCATCATGCAACTTCAACCCAATGGGATGTTTCGTAGAGCTTTTGATGGAGATGAAGGCATGTCTCTTCGGTTTTCCTGTATGTTACACTTTTTACAATATAAGCCAAAAACTGTATTTTACCCCCCCCCCCCTCCGTCCTATTTTTAGCCATGGTGGCCACGTTGCATCTGCAGTCATGGTTGGTGCAAACTTGGTTAAGGGCTTTTGATGGATAATGTGTACAAAGTTTCTAAGCAGTACTTTCAATAGATTTTTAAAAAATCAATTAAAACCGATTAAAAAACAGTTCAAGGGGAATAACTCTTAAACGGTTAAGCAGACAATCTTGACCCTTAAGTCATTCTTGTAGCCCTCATAGAGCAGAACAATTAAGCAATGCTTACTTTTTCTCTAGTTCTAATAATTTTCAAGATTTTGAAGCAAAAATGGCAAAAATCATCAATTTTTACAATTAAAGGAAAACAACTCCTACAAGGAGTCATCATGCAACTTTGACCCAATGGAGTGTTTTGCAGAGCTTTAGATGCTGAAGAAGGAAAGTCTCTTCGGTTTTCCTGTATCTGTTATACTTTTTGAACTATAAGCAAAAAACTGTATTTTGACCCCTTTTCTATTTTTGACCATGGCGGCCATGTTGGTTGGTCTGAGACCATGATTTGTGCAAACTTGGTAGAGGACATTTTACTGATGATGTATACTAAGTTTCAAAGCAATCCCTTCAGTGGTTTTGGAGGAGAAGATTTTTTAAGAAAAGTTAACGACGACGACGGACGCCAAGTGATGGCAATAGCTCACATGACCCTTCGGGTCAGGTGAGCTAAAAATTCAAACCATTTCGTGAAGCTTTTGAAAAGTCGTAGACAGAAACAAATTAGATATAGTTTAATATGAGATTGGACAATTATTAGACATATTTTTTTATAGTAGCAAACTAACATTCGGAATTGAGAAATACAGATAATTTTCAGGCAAAATTTTATTATAATTTTTGGTCCAATATACTATAACAGCTCTAATTTCGTCATTAACGTCCTATTATCCTGCAAGAACTGATTAACTAATTGGAATATGGCAATAAATTTTAAAGAACAGTCATACCAGTTAAACAATAAATACGACGTTTATAATAAAACGCCGGAAATATATGGACGTTTGGAAGTAGTGACTGTCAATATCATATATTTTAATGAATTAAACTTTGAAATAATAAAACGAGTCTTTATTTGATTAGGACTACAATTCAGCGAAAATTTCATTTTGGAAAATTTTTCGAATTTTTCGACGCAGCCTATATGTTTTATTGTACTCCAAACAAGTAATTAGTGCCCGACTCTTAAGTAGGCACCAGACGTGTAAAAGTAACATCCAAAAATAGGAAAGAATAGGACAAATTGTCAGATCGTATTTAAAAGATAGATTTGATTAAACGAAACTTGCGCCTGGGGTAGAACAGTGTATAACCTTAGAATTTGTGCTGACATAAGGTTAATACATACTGAAACTATTATGCCAAAATCTGTGATATTGAACATTTTTTATTTGTAATTAGGAACCAATACATGAACAACTTAAACATCTTCTTCACAATATTACCATGATAAATCTTTAAAAATGTTCATTTCGATGTGGCAGGTTGTTGCTAAGGGTATCATATCACGTGGTGGTTGTGGCGCCATTGTCAATATTTCAAGTATTGCCGGATTTCTTACTTTTCCTCCATTTCCTATGTACTGCGCAACGAAGGCTGCAATAGACATGCTGACGAAATCAATGGCATGTGAATTAGCAAAGCAGAAGGTGAGAGTTTTACTTATTAAATACATTACCTGCAACACCATCGTCTCTTTAAAAAAAGAATCTAAATGCTTGAAAGCATGTAAGATCAACTGATGGTCAAAAACACAAACATTGAATTATTTTCGAATAATATGAAAAGACTTATGTCTACCAAATTTACCCTTTTCCGCATTTTATGCGTTTATAACAGTATGGATCTATTAAAAGTGTTACAACGAGCTGTAAAATACATTACTAATAAATATAAGGTTGTCTAAGTAACTTCTAATAGATAGCTATGATACAGCACCATCTGGCAATAATCTGTCCTACTGTAGCCGTTGCCTACAAACTATAATGCATCACACTGGCAATAGTTTTATGAGAATATGTCCTATAATTGAAGCTTATTAATTACTTTGTGGTCAGCCAAGTATAATTATATCGAGACTCTAAATCTATTCTCATGGATGGATTTTTTTTAAAGATTCGTGTAAATAGTTGCAACCCTACTGGTTTACTGACACCGTTGGGAATGACAGTGTGGAACACACAGGAAAAAATGGATGATTTTACTTCTCGTATTCCAATGGGACGATTTGCAGGTATACAGTTTTAGAATAGTCTTTTTGGTTATGGCTATAAATTATAGCCCTTTCTATTTGACGTTCATTGCTGACGGCTTCCATCCTAACCTCGAGCTCTTATTATGAAAATGGAATAGCTTAATATAAGAGAATGGGCGTTAACATTAACAATCCAACACTTTAGTATACAGCAATTCAGTTATTCAGAATTAAGGAACGAGTATGAAGAGCCTGAGAGTCATCGAGTACATTCACATTAAATAAAACTTTATATAAAGTAATGACAAATTGATTTAATTTAACTACAATACAATATATATTTCAGAAATGGAAGAAGTTGCTAACACAACTGCTTTCCTTCTCAGCGACTATGCATCAATGATAACTGGCGCCTTGGTACCAGTAGACGGCGGGCATACCATTCATATGGCCACATCAGTTTGAAATGAATGTCTGACAAATTTGCAAAAAAAACAACCATTTTAATGTGTATCTACTACAATTTCCCCAACAACCGACATGGGCGGACTGTGTGGTTATTTATATCTCAACTTTGTAGCTTATTATAAATATACAATAAATACGTATTTTGACTAATAATTCACAGGAACCTATTAACATGAAGGAAAGAGTTAATAATTAACCAAATATTAATGACTTTATAAAGCAGAAATGCATGGCCAATTATAAGTGTCTCTTGTCTTATTTCCTAAAATATTTATTCTTTGAGGCAGAATCTCCTGTTTAGTAAGGAAATAATGCGACGGAAATAAAAAGTTACTTAAAAATAATTTGTAATTAAACTTTAAAAACATTCGAACGAAACAAGTAGTTTCTATCACGATTGAAAAGGTCACACGTTGAAAATCTCAAACCCAAAGAGAAAGATCTTTTGTCCATCAGAAGGCTCTTTTGAGGATTTGACAAACAGAACAATTTGATCGCGGATTTAAAAAGTTTTGGCCTTCTACTCGTTTCAGAATGTTTAGGCATTTCTATAGTCCGATTTGACGTCGTTTGTGTATACGTAATTGCTTGTAACGTCAATTAAGCTGTCTCATCTAATGAGACATTAAATGATCTAACTTTTAGGGCAGAACAAGGAAATCTCAAAAACACCCAAGTGAAAAGATTTCTGGTCACTAACTAGGCTCTGTGGTTTTTTTATTCTTTTTCTCACGAACTCTTACGAACTCGTACAAATCGTGCTGTTTGTAGAAAGATGCCAAAAGTAGTTATATTTGAACTGAAAGTGGTGTCGAGTGTACATACATGTAGTTAAATAAATGTGTTTGTTTTTAATGTGTACCGCTATTGTGGCAAACATTGGGTCATAGATATGTTATTTTCGTAGTAATGTATAACAAGACAAAGGTAAACACACACACAGCGAAATCAAATATTTCATGATTTATGTATGGTCCCACAGTTGACGTCACAATACATATTTACGGGAAAAAGATAGAAAATTCCTTGTCCCGCTACGGGTTAAAACTAATAGGTTCCTACATAAGTTGTGTTCGGGAAAGACAGGATGATCTTAACTAGCAACATAAGTTTTATGTCTTTTAATTTTACATTTCTATTTCACGGGCTTTCCCAGAACTGCATGGAGGTATCAATTTTTTAAGTAATTGATAGGAAACATTTAATCATCGGAGAAATCAACCCTGGTTTATAATATGTATTCGATTTTTCTTACTATATCAATAATGCTATGACCTCGCGTGATACTCTGGGAACAGGAGAATAGGCCCACGGCTTTCGCAGCCTGCAGTAAGAGTCTGCTAACAGAGGCAACGCGTGTTGCGACCCGTGTCGATTAAAGGACGGAATTTCAGAAGGCCGGGTAAAAGGTCCCGATAATCTTCTGAACCCTTACAATTTTGACACATCACTTAAATATGTATCAATTTGCACTGCAAAGATAGACCTGGGTGGACTGTTTTAGCTATAAAAGTTTAGACTATCTTCTACATGAAGATATAGCTTATTGGACATAAATATTGTACTTGTTTAAAATTTAAAGCCCTAAAACTTCGAATATTATTTAAATTCTAAGGACTAAGGAATTTTTTTCAAGGTGAAGATAGCCATACCTGAATTTGGTATAATGTTTTGGGGTTTTAAATAAAGCTTGATGATGAGTGCCTTTGATGGGTCTTGATTGCACAAAACGTGCGTCTAGCATAGTAATTAACGTGGGTATCTTTGATGACATTTTATATCGATAAAATTGTAAATCAAATGTATTCATTTCGACTAGTTACTTTGCTAGATTATATATACTGCGCTGCCCAACTAGTGTTTGTTGGTTCTCAATTTATAATGCGGAAAGCAACTTTAGAGAAAGACGTCATGTGACAACTGGATTGTAATGTTACTTGAAAGTAAAGTCATAAAATGTGCAGCGCTCGAATTTAGGTTGCGCCTATGTTAGCATTACAATTTTAATCATCTGGGCTAGATTTTACAATAAAGGATAATAATAATGTTCATTAGCCTTACCTGGAGGCTATAGTATTATAATCCATAATGCATCTAACATCAGACTGTGTAACTAAGTTAATGCAAATATATTAAATACAGACATAGTGTCTATAAATATAGTAAGCTTCATGTGTGAGTTTTACATACAGTTTTAATAATGTTTTAATGTCGTAGATAATCCTGATTATAACTAAATACTTTCGCAAATACAAAACCTTTTAAAGCATACTTTAAAAGATAAATGCTTTAAAGGGTAAAGATATTCTCACCTTACATTGTCTAAGAGACAATCATGCACACCTGTATATGTAAAATATTATGTGACTGTTTGCCTAATTTTATCCATATTCTGACCGATACAATCTTCATGTTATAGCACCTAATATTTGTGCAAAGTTTTTAAAACATCTGTTGACGCGTTTTCAAGTTATCATCTGGAAACCGCCTATTGTTGACCAATTGACCTTTAATTGGCATAAATCGAAAACTACGAATTGGATTGTGCTGAAAATCGAATCTGATCTTCATTTGATGCTATTTAATAGGTGTGCAAATATATAATAAAACCTGTTATTCGTTTTCAAGTTATCATCTGGAAACGACGAGACCCGGACGGATGAACACACATATAAGAAGACAGAATCAAATCGCTTTGATTTATACAATAGATCTAAGGGCGCTGGAAAAGAGCTTCTTTATATAGCAGCTACAATAAACCTACAGTTTTTCAAAACTTAAAAAAGCCACGCCTCAGCCAGAGGGATTTCTTTGTCCGAGGCCTGGTGGATTGCTAGACAGCGCTTTGGGTTGAACCATTGTCCCAGCTGTTGAGGAATTTAAAATTCTAAATTTTCGTCTTCCATAATAGGTAAATGAACATATCTTGAAGTTTAAAGTCAATGAAAAAATGGGAAACGTGTTGGGACAAACAATTGAAAACGAATCATGGAGGCTTGCCATTTTCTTCCTGCATTTAATAACTGATAATGAGTAAATTTAAATTCACCAATAAACTTTGTTGCATGTATACTTCAACCATATTAAAGACGAGATCGAAATATAACAAGTGGTATGTAACCACTAGTCGATTGGCAAAATCTTGGAATCGGTATTCCTCGACAAGACACTGCTTTTGGCCAATAATGATTTCAACAGGAATTTGAACCATCTATGTTGTCGGAATGTTCAGTGTAAAGTATCGGAGATAGATTAGAGTTATCTTTTTTGTATATTATTATAATAAATAATAATACAGATAAATTAATAGGTAATTATTGGTTTTAACTGGACAGATAAGTCGGGCAGTGCAACTAATTTTGATTATAATAGTAATGTGTACTCTATTAGTGCATCTCGACATTAAAGTGTGTGGATGTGCAAAGTAGCATTTGGTGGTAAAATATTAGAACTGGTGAATGTTAACAGAGCTTATTTATCCAACATCAGAGACCTTGATAAGAAAATCCACCAGGGTCTCAGTAGACCCACAAGTAAAAGCACTTGAACCCAGCTCTAACACATAGTTTGTAAAAGGGTGTGTGTATCTTTTATAAAATTTCGTGTTATTCGCATGGATATTGAGCAACGGTAAAAAATTTTGTTTAAAATGCCGCTCTCAAAATTGTCTTTTACTCTGTTAATCTGTGACCATACACTTGAGAGTTCACAGTGTTCTCCTCTCAAAGATGCCCAGCGAATCCCTAGTTGGCTGAATAGGGGAGATGGGTTGTCTGGTCTTTACAGGAAAGCCTTACCACTGACCTTATGGAGTAACGTATTGGAGAATGCCACTTTCCTTTTGAACGATAAATAAAAAAATACGTGGGTGTGTGAATGTCAATAAAAGGATTTGCGTTGTAGCTCAATTCCCGCCCCAAACTCATACTCCATACTTTTTAAATGACATTCAAACTTTTATCCTCAGGTAATTTTCCAACAAATTAAATTTTTGTTTGCTAATCTTTTCTGAATATAGCTGAAATACTGTCGCTTGCAAAAAGCAAACATTCAATCAATCATTATTCATTTAATTGAATGAAAAATATTGCATTAGACGAAATGTGACGTTTTACCACTGCTAATTACATTTTACTTAATTTGGATTTCGTAGAAAGGTGGAAAGGTGAATAAGCTAGACTGTAACAAACATTTTATTTATTCAATTGTTTCGATTTTGTGCTACTGATTTTCTTTATGCTGACTTTGTAGTGAAATAGTTGTAAGGTATCTTGTTTCTATGTCAATTCACTTTTTGTTTAAAGTGTAATGTACTGGTGAAGTATTGTGTAGTTCTTTTGTTTAATTATTCTGTGTTCACAGTATTTTAATGTGTTCTCAGTTTATGATCTAATAAATAGATTATAGAAAACACTCGTTATAATTGTTACTATAGCTGGATCAATGCATGTACTCATCACCTGCAACCAAGACACTTCTCTGTGTCCACAGGTTATTTATCAGGTTTTTAAAATGTAATATGATTACGAGTCAACACACATAATAAATGTATACTTGTTTTATTACAAGTATTCCACATCACAAAATACAACAGACCCCTTTTTCTACATAAAATTTACCAAATTAGAACCAAACTTTTAACCATATAATAAACATGTTGAATAAAACTCCTCATTTCTTGTAACCATTTTTATAATGTGATATACCAATTTAACTTTTGGAATTTTTGAAATCTATTTTTAGTAACGTGCTATATAGGTATGCAGCATAACAAAATATCGTTGGAAAATTCTATTTTAAGGTATATTATATGTGCCCAAAGAAATACAAAATGACCACGTGGTATCGTTAGACAAATCAATATAACGAAAATATCTAATATTAATAATATTAACAGATAAGGGATGCAATATAATAATAACAAATACTATTTAATTACGAATAAGACAATTTTGCAAAATTTAGCTAACTTCTTGATGACTACTTTATTTTCAGAATCGAATATAAAACTTTTGTTGTACGTTTACCGAGAACGATTAACGTTTTGTTTTTGCTTCATTTTCCTTCTTCTATATTTTTTTGAACATATATTACTTTATAAACAGTCTAACATGCAAATTAAGAAATGTAGCGCAACCTGAAAATATGCATATATGTAGCGATTTGACAAATTTTCCATGTGTAAAATTTGTTTGGAGGTTACTAAAATGTCCAGGTCAGAAACAACATTGCTATCGGTATTTGTGTGATTTTGCAATTTCAAATGTAATATTCTTGTGGTTTTTACTGGACTAAAACTTCATACAAAACAATTATCTTTAACCTTTAACTTTTCTAAGGATTAGCTAGCTCCTTGTCTTACGAACTTGTTAGGATTTGCAAATGATTGAAAATGGGGCCATTATTTATCAAATCATTATCAGCTATTTCTCAGTTGCATTCCTAATAATATTACCATTATAATTTAAATATAATATATTATATATATTAAATATATAGTATGTTAACTGTTTATATTAAAACATGACACAAATTTTATTGTTTTTTTCCTTGTGTAGTTCAACAGTTAAACACAAGAAAGCTCCCAAAAATCTATAGCTACCGTAGACAATGTGATCGAGCAAATATATTGGCAAGATGATTTGGTTCCAGATAATGAAAATCTAGGCCACGCCATTCATACCAGATAAACCATATGGGGGTCAGTTTGCTTAGTTTTCAAAGTAAATTGGTTTGTGTTAATATGCCATTTTTCGAATAAGTGAATAAGAAAAAGTGTTTCAAAGTCTAAATCATCCATTAAGAGATATTTCGGTGGATGAACGAATGGTTTCATCGAAATACAAATTCTCTGGTATCAGGCAGTTTGTAAAGAATAAACCTATACGTTGTGGTATAACACTCTGGATGCTGGCTTGTTCTGTCACTAGATATGCTTTGAACCTTACTTGATTATATGGGCAAGAAAAGGCCAGTTGCATTTGATAAGGCACAGGAACTTGCTTATAACGGAAATACGATAGCCAATCAAATCTTCTTTCTTTAATCCCCTAAACCAATCAAAATTATCGTTCTGACTGATGTTCGGATTATATTGTTGTTTGTAAACATGGTAACGTTGTGCAAAGGTTTGGGCAAGGTTATAAGTAGTTTGTTGATTCATTATATACAACGCTTTTGCGGCTGCAGACCTTTTGAAAAACAAAGGCTATTTAACTGTTGCTGTAAAATATAAAAGGCTGTATTTGGTCCACGTGACTAATTGTTGACATCATAAATATATGTATTGATGACGCTGTCTTCCGCAAACAGGAAGTGACGACACTAAAAACTATGAAATGCACACATTATTTGTCTACTGGTACATATTGTTTTTGTTATTTCTTTTTTCAATATTCAATTTAAATATAAGAATTGTTTTCAATTGTTAGTTAGATTTTTGGATATAGGCAACTTTGGGTGGGTTAGCGCTGTACATAAAGCGCTTCGCGATTTACTGGCGTAAACCGACCCAAAGTCGTCTATATCCAATAATCTAACCAGCAATTGAAATCAATCCTTAAATAACAATATTAGATCAAAAAAATGTAAAGAATTTTAATTACAAAATTCTCAATAAGAATTTGAAGACATTATTGCAAGGAAAATAATATTGTGTAAACGAAATAAACTTCAATTTTTTTCGGTTCTTGATTTATTTATAGAAGTAAAAGCCATGTGATGATGTCTCCAACTTGAGATAAAGCCGTCATTATTTGATGACGTCCAATAACTAGTGACGTCATTAAAATCTTGTGGTTGCTCTGGTAAAGCAGTATACTAATCGAAATGAGGTATTTGTTTAATTCCAAAAAAGAAACAAAGGAATCAGGAAAATTTTAGGGCATAAATGTAAGATTTTTTGTGGAAATTACAAAGGGAAAGAATGGTCAGACATTTTTGGACTTTATTTCTATGATTCCAAAACAGCATATATGTTTGGGATTGATCTGTTCACCACGTTTGGTCAATATAGACAGAGTTAATACAAGTGATAAATGACAACAGCACAGCAGTTTTTAAACAGTGGATACAGGTGAGAATGAGTATGTGAAAACACACGTTATGACTCTTCGTTTGAAAAACTGCTAACCATCAAAGACACATCATATGTGTTGGAAGTTAATAAATATCAATTAGACTTTGCCAAATATTTCATACATGAATTTTCTTACAGTATATTTTGTTTGTGGCAAGACAATTTGTTATAAATATCAATAAATGTAAAATTAACGATATATAATTAAGCATCACATATACCTTATTATTACTCGATACCTTATATAAATGTAATTTGGTATTTTTTACTTTTTTCTGAAATTCTAAAAACGTCCACGTTCGCGAACTGTTGACCGGTCAACACTTTAAACTGTTTCCCCTCGCGTGCTCTGACGTCATATAGTATAACCATTAAAGCGAGCGGCGACACAGCTCATTGGCTGTCGAGATTTACCAGACTCTAACGAATGCATAAAGCGTCTATTCGATCTTGATCATAAACCAGGCGTAAACATGTCAACAACTGAAAATACACGATTTTCTGATTTTCTGATCAAGACCTTCAAAATCTACTTAAAAATCGTGATTCTCTAAGCACCACAAATGTAATTAAATGTTCCGTCATGGTGCTGAAGTCTTATTGTACTGAAAAGGGCATCGAATTTCCGAATGAAACGATTGAAAACAATCCCTGGACAATTTGCTTCAGAAATTTTACCCAGCAACAAGAAAGGCGAACGGACAACTCTAAACAAGATCCAAAATAAAAGAGGAAAATTCCAAATGTCCTTTTTTCTGAAATGTTATAAAGTATACGTCCATTTTACCGATATTCTGATTACTTTTCACATCTTATCTCTTATGCTTGTTTTAGCAGAAACTACTGTGAAATATAGAAATGTACACATACTACAAAATACATTTATTCTGTGACAATATCTATACTGCTAAGTAGCCAGAAATGTCTGATAGCAAACTCAGTACTTCTTCAACATAAAATAAATTTATTTTACATGAAAAGGCTACAATTGCAATACAGAATAAATTTATTCTGTGACAACATCTATACTGCTAAGCAGCATAGCAAAACTCAGTATTTCTTCAACATAAAATAAATTTATTTTACATGAAAAGGCTACGATTGCAATACAGAACAAATTTATTCTGTGACAACATCTATACTGCTAAGTAGCCAGAAATGTCTGATAGCAAACTAAGTATTTCTTCAACATAAAATACATTTATTTTACATGAAAATGCTATAATTGCAATACAGATTAAATTTATTCTTTGACTATATTTACACAGTTAATTAGCCAGAAATGTGTGACTTCAAACTCAGTGCTATATAATATATAATAAATTTATTTTACATGGAAAGCTACAGTTGAGACATAGAATAAATTTATTTTGTCACTACATCTACACTGTTTAGTAGCCAGAGATTATGTCTGACAACAAAACTCGGTACTTCTTTTAACATAAAATAAATTTATTTTACATGAAAAGGCTACAATAGAGATACAGAATAAATTTATTCTGTGACTACATCATTATTTAATAATCAGAAATGTCTGACAGCAAACTCAGTACCTCTTAAACATAAAATAAATTTATTTTAAACGAAAACGAAACAATCTATATACAAAATAAATTTATTTTGTGACTAAATCTTTACTGGTAAATAGCCAGAAATGCCGGACAGCAATTTAGTACTTAAACATAAAATCAATTTATTTTACCTGAAAAGGCTACATTAGAGATACAGAATAAATTTATTATTTGACTTAATCTTCACAGTTAAATAACTAAAAAATGCCTGACAGGAAACCCAGTACTTCTTAAACATAAAATAAATTTATTTTACAATGATAAAATAAATTTATTCTGTGAGCAAATCTACACTGTTAAATAGCTAGAAATGTCTGACAGCAAACTCAGTACTTTTAAATGTAAAATAAATTTATTTTACATGAAAAACTACAATTAAGATACAGAATGAATTTATTCTGTGCCTACAACACTATTTAATAGCCAGAATGTCCGACAGTAAACACAATATTTCTTAAATATAAAATAAATTAATTTTAAACGAAAAAGAAACAATCTTTATACAAAATAAATTTATTCTGTGACTACATCTTTACTGAAAAGCAGAAATGTCTGACGCAAGCTGAGTTTTTCCAAGATATAAAATACATTTATTTTACAGAAATACAATGAAAATACATAATAAATTTATTTTGTGACATCTAGTTTAATAAATTCTAGCAATTTCTTAAAATATACATTGATGATACAAAACAAAAATATGTTGCAGTCTAAATATCGAAATGCTCTAAATTTTCTAGACAATTCATGGCTTTTGGAGTTAGATTCTGAAATCCAAAAAATCCCGCAACATCTTTTTTCCATAAAGATGGCATAAAATCAAAGTCACAATAAGAAATTTACCAAAAGACCATGGTACTTATATGAACATGTTCTTCTTGAAGAAAATTTATGAAGACAATCTCAAGTACAGTGCTACGTGTGAATGACCGACAAACAGACAAACATATGCCCGGACATATGTATACCATAATATAACCTATTTGTTGTCACAATATTTATGGACACATATTTTGATCTCTTCCTTGTCTTTCTCAGTTAAAATAATTTTATTATTTGTAACAACACATTTAAATGTTTTCATAACATATTTTGGATCTATTTCTTGTGTGTCCTTTCTGTTTATGGTAACGGTATGTGTAATATCTTTGAATTTAAAATCTGGTTCCAGTTTTCCTAGTGGGGCCTTAGCAAATGTCATTTTGTTGTTTTCTAATATTCCCAGATATATTTTGTTATTCACATATTCCACCAGGGCTACCTGAAACTACAAAATTTAAAAACAGATAGACAAAAATAGTTATTACATGTAATAATAAATAATTATTAATAATAGTTAATTTGGTTTAGACAGATACACATTCAATCTATTGAGGTTGGTAATTTTAGACTGATGATCATTTTATTTCAAAACGTTAAAAACTTATATATAAATTCAAATACCAAGCGTCTTTTTATACCTTATACAGATTTGAATTTGTGAATAAGGTCTACATTTAGAATTATCAGGAAAAACCTTTGATGGAAAGTGCACTCATAAGCAATACAGCCACATTGTAATATATTTTTATTATTATAGTTTAATGCCTCTTTCACAATATTTCAAGTATATAAAGGCATCCGGATTTATTGCTTGAGAATATAAGTACCGGAGAAAAACCGTCCCCAATTTTGTCAGAAAACCTGTCAATTTATTAAGGGGGAGAATATATTGTTAAATATGGGATTCATGCATTTATACAGAGAAAGATTAAAATTTTTTACTTCGTGTGTACATATTAGTCTTGTTAAAAGTTTATTTTGTTGTTACAAAGTTCAATATAATACACAGTATTACAAACCTTTTCGTCCACAGGCAGTAAGTTCGGTATATTGGAGTTGTTTATCTCTTCTGAGCTGTTCTCAGAGATACGTATAATCTGAGTATAAAAATATTGTTGTGTTAATGTTAAAGCCATGGTATTATCTTTTACTATTTTGCAAGGCATTTATAAAGCTGTTTCGCATGCATGTACATGTTTTTGTACTTTTCTTTATCAGCTGAATTTCGCCCCAAAAATTTAATTTAGATATGTAATTATGCACCGGACTTTTAAGTGCAATCCCCTGGGTTTATAAGTGCTTTTGAATGAATGAATTGACAGCTAAATGTTATTTCAGTCCGACAAGAATTAATAACCTACATCCAATGTTTACCCCTTTTCAAGACCTAGTTTCTGTTGATGTTTCTTATGATGTAAGTAGTTCATAATATTATTATAATGCTGCATAATTTTAAGTACTTTCTTTTTGTCATCCAGATTTTCATTTTTGTAGATACCCTTTCATTGTTATCTACTCATACTGTAATGCATCCATGCAAAATTAAGAAGTTCGTGCGAAACCGTTTTACGTTAGTCATGGACGTTAAAAACCCCCTTAAGTAAGTGCAGAATTAACTAGCTTTAGTATTACAGTATCTATAAATATTCAAACAACTGTGACAGAATAGAGTAATATAAAATATCAACCTTTGCTGATGATTGGATTTCACTTTCGTCCTCTTCTGCTTCTTTCATAATTGGCCTTTTCTGTGTAGCAGAAAGATATGTATACAAAGTATCATAAATTTTTTATATTAATTATTATCATCGATTTAATATGGTTGTTTTACATTAAAAAAGTAGCTGTTTTTCAGCCATAGGTAGGACGAGACCATATAACAAACGAGAAAATGCATCAATTGCAGAAAAAAACACCAAGATGTGCCTACTCATAGTAGTCTATCATAATATAATATAATATAATATTGTGAAATGGTAGTAGAATTTACCAGTTGTATTTTAAGCAAGTTTAACCTAACGATTCTTTACATTGTTCTTACTAATTAATCAAACTGAAGCAGCCTGGCAGTACTTAACACTTATTCTCTTTCATTTTTACATATAATAATTGAACTATGAACTGCACTGTCAGTATATATCAGTATTGTGGAAAAATATTACCTTGTTTTCAGTCTTCATTTGCATTCTTGCTCTGTTGGCAGAATCTTGTGCCATATTCAGCTGAATTTTCAAATTGGATATAAGTAAATCCTTCTCCTTTAGTTGATCCTAAAATAACAATATAAACAATCTTTACTCCTATGCATTATTGGTTAACTGTGTAGTTCTTAAATGTATTTACTGTTATGTACAAAAATACTGATAAGAAAAAAATATCATGACTGTCTGACAAATATTACCTTTCACTAACATTGACTTAAAAACATAATTTGTATCCCTCACAGAATTATTTTCATTATCCACATTATGCACATTATGCTTCATTTCACCGTGACTTCAACTACCTTATAGAGATGTTTATGGTATGGATTCTGCTACATGTCAGTTTCGCAATATTAGCTTTAAATTTTTTCACTAGAGGTTACTTTCTCTACATATAGGAGATGATAATAATTTGTATGTATCAGATAAGCTAAACTATACTATACCTTAAGTCTTTTTATATGACCTTCAAGTAACATATTTTTCTCGCCTTTTTCATCAGATACATTTTTTGCCTGAAAAGTAAATCCTTAAGGTTAAATACTTAATTTAAAAAAATAATATAGTTATTTGGTTTCATAAAGACATTCAAAATACAATTAAATTGAATTATAAAGAATGATAGAAATTAAATTAACAGTCCATGTGTTTATACCTGATTATGTTGCCTCTCAGATTCTCTAAGCTGGTGAATTTCTGTTTTTAATAAATGTATCTCTCTATCTCTCTGTTTAGCTTCTTCTTTTAATTCTATCACAGTCTGCCTTGTTAATTCATGATTTTCTATTTCCTTCTTAATGTGTTGTCCTAATTCTTTATTCGTTTTGTCCAGTTGTTTATTCTTTTCTTTCTGTTCATTGCACTCTTTCTCCAGCTGCTTAGTTTTCTTCAGTAATTCAGCAGTATACCGATCTCTGTTATCAATATATTACAACTGAGTGTTTATCACAAGTACAAAAAAGCATAAATATTATTTTCTTGATCCATCTGTACAAATTGTAAAGATTATATAACACTATTTTGCACTCTTATCTCTTTGTCTCAGTAATAGAATCTAGGTTTTATTCATTTATTTTATTTGTTTCTAATGTTTTATACTACCTTTCAAGATTTTATTCTGAGTCATTGTGAGCATGTATTTTTTCCTCTTCTGTTTCTGCAGCTTTGTTCGTCTTTTTGCTTTTGGACAGCTTTACACAGTCTGCAGAACTACATTAAAATAAGAACATATTTAGCCTTACATGAAACTAAATGACATCTTATAAGCATAGTTTGTTTTGGTTAAATAACCTTACACAGTCAGTAGATCATGTTAATATTATTTCTATTCATATTCTTATAATGTTTCACAATTGAACAGTGTAGTAATTTATTAGTTATTTGTATGAAAGTAATCAACTGTTGTATAACAGGATGTCTAGTAATATCATAACACAAAAAAATCAAAGCTCTCAATTCGATATGGATTGCAGAAACATTTTGAAAACTGTTGTCGATAGATATTGTTAATGATCAAGTATTCAAGATGTCAAATCGTGTATTCGGTGCCATGCTGGTTAAATTAAAGGATCAGGGGTTAGCTCGAGTTCAGCATAAAGACCCGCTAACAAAACAAGATCTGGGTAAATTGTACAATTCATTTGATCTTGACACAACGGAAGGTCTATAGGATAAAGTTTTCATCGACTTTATGATGTATTTTTGTAATCGTGGGAGAGAGAATCTTCGCGAAATAAAGAAGACAGACTTTCGAGTGAATGAAGCTGAGAAATTTATTGAACTTCGAGACATGATGACCAAAAATCATAAGGGTGATATGTATGACAGTACCAGCCAGGGCGGAAGGATATACAGAAATGGAACAATAATGTGCCCGTACAGTTCATTTAAGAAGTACTTGTCGGTTCTAAACAATGACTGCTATCTGTTCTTTCAAAGACCAAAATCAAAACTGCAAGAAAATCCTTCTACTTGATTGAATGCCATTGCTGTTGGGAAAAACACTCTTGACGACAAGATGAAAACCCTGTCGCTAAAGAAAAAGCTCTGAAAAGTGTACACCAACCACTGCCTTAGAGCAACGTCTATTACTCTTCTCGATTCATTTGAAGCTCGACATGTCATGGCTGTCTCTGGGCATAAGTCTGAGATCAGTATCAGAAGCTATGCAAGAACAAGTGGGGACCAAAAGCATAAAAAGGAATTAAAATTGGCTAAAGCTCTTTCTGGCTCTGGTAAGTTTTTTTCTTTATAAGCCTCTCTCACTAATTTTTGGTTTAACCAACATGTTTATTGTTGAAAAATAACTCGCATGTTATATTATTTTACAATACATTACTACAGAAATTATATTTGATAATATTATTAGATATTTATTTGCAATTACTGAATTAGGTTTGGTTTTCTTCATTTTCAGAGCTTGGTCAGTCACGATTCAATTATGTGGGCAGCAACTCGGGTTCAGCTTAGAGATAAAGTTGTTTTTCTACTACAACTGTCTTCATCGCAAGAATTTCCTTCAATGGAATCCATCAAAACCGTAGATAGAGTCGAGGCTTTGCCAGTATATCATGTTAAGAACTCGTCGCCTCATTTTCCCCTCCAGCCACTACCCGCCCCTTCAAATCTCTCATGGAACATACATACAGTTGTCAACTAATACAGAAACAGTCCAGCTACCGTGCACCGGTTTACTATTTCAACAACTGTACCGTAAATTTTCATTGAACATTCAATCAAACATCTGGAAGTGTCGAACACACCTAAATTCAGTTGAAAGCTGTGTTAAGCGTTGATACATGTTATTATTGAAGTTGACTAGTTAACTTTTTTCATTTCTCCTATAAACTGTAAAAAGGAACTGATTTTTTCCTGTTAATTTCATGTAAAACAGTAAAGAAATAATATTACTTTATTCTGTTATTTTTATGTGGTGGAAATAACTTGTTTTGAAAGAATCCAACGACTATTTTTCCATGATTAAAATGTGTTGAAGTATTTAAACAAATGACAGTCAGGAATTTGAAAATAGCAAAATGACTGTTTCTTTAATATTTTTTTTGACGAAATAACAAAGAAAAACAACACGAAAACATACAGACAAATAAAATGTTGGCGGTGTGACATAGTTAAAAGATTGAGAAAGTTCAATTATTATCACATTTGCAAAGCTATTTTCTTGTTCCTTTTTGTCTGCACGTACTGTTAAAACAGTAATTGATCAGGTAATAAAACAGGTATTTCATATGTGATTTGGGAACAGTCAAACAGTTGTCCCTCGGTGTCAGGGATAGTGTTTTGAACTGTTGCCCTAGGCCTGCGACTGTTCCTAAATCACATATAAAATAACTGTATACTAACTTTTTACGCTCAATTTAGATGTGTTCGCACCGTGTATACAATCAACCAAGATGACCGACACCGAAGCGATTGCTGGATCAGGATCAAGTACAAATACAGGCAAGCAAAACTAAAACGTTATGATGTTAACTCAGGAACACGAAAATGACATCAAAAAACAGGAATATCAATATAAATATATAATTATTATCTGCTTTATTGATCCCCCTAAAACAAAGCTATTAAGCATGGTATTCAATATTTGATTACAATAATAAGATTTTGTGTTGTTTAAAAATAATGTTTTATGGTATGTGCTTTGCAAGTTTACATTCTATATAAATGCTTACTTCAACAAAAAATATTTTTTTAGGCTGGCAAACTTTAATTGTAAACATTTTGCACACGTTTGTCTTTACACAGATATATGATAGTGCATGTAGAACGAATCCTTAAAATAATAAGTTTTGAACTAGTGAATGCCATTTAAAAGTATTAACTTAAAGGGGTTTTTATTTTTATACACCAGCTGCATTGGCAACATTTTTGGATAGAAGCAATAACAGAATTGCACAAACTTTATTCTGGTAAAGTTTTTAATACCCCAGATATATAAAAAAACTATATTTAAGAGCTAAGAAATACAAGTCACTTAATAACGATTTTAATTAATTTCATACAGTGCTGCACGAACTCATTACACAAATTAAAATAATGTAATAGGGCCTATGAGTATGCGAACATGACGATGTTGAGTAAGACAACAGATCAAAGAAAAAAAGCAAAGAAACCTACTGCTAAACAAAAGTCGACAGTCATTTGACAATTACAAATCGTGATATAGACAAAAGCAAAATAACAACAACAGAAAAAACACAGATAAGAAAAGTTTATAACCCGTACATACTCTTCAAGGGTACTCTGAGGTTCATCGGACGACGAGTATGCAAAGGATGCCTCTAATGTCATAGAGGAAAAGGACAAGACTTCCGTTCACCTAGAGAAAATGTCCGATCGTATTTGAGAGATTAATTTCCCATAACGACCAATTATGTAACGGTTACGACCGTAGAACTTCTGAAGTAGTAACATCAACACAGGTGCAACAAACAATTGTTTCATTGGCTATGTAGTCAACGGCAGTGTGCGATCTAGAAAATATGGATACCGATATCGCAGGATCTAAATTAATCTATAGGCTGCTGAAATGTTGCTTTCGATGAATATGAAGTTGACATTTGGAAAGTTGAAGTCGTCGTGTTTGTCGTAGTATAGTTTGTCGTTTACCAGAGTCTACCTCTAACGTAAGTCTACGTGATCTAAGTGTATTGGTGGTGTCTATCAAAGATTGAATGGAGAATGGAACATAATTTTCAGGGGCAAAAAATCATCAATATAGCAGAATTGGAAATTGCCAAATGTCAAACTTATAGCAAACTAGTGCATGTTTTAATCATCAGGACTGCAAATTCGGGATGTTTAAATTTGTTCAAAGAAAGCAGTGCACTCTAAAAACACGTTATTATGTCTCCCCCGACTTAGTGGGGGACATATTGCTTTTGTACTGTCCGTCACTAAGTTATTCCGCTCAACTCCTCTGAAACTACTCAACCAAATTTTACGAAACTTGTATGTAACAAGTACACTATATGTAGTAATGCATATTACCAGGAAATTTTTATCCTCAAATTTTTGTGGGAGCTATGGCCCTTAGAAGTTTGAATTTTCCAACAATTCCTTATAATCATGGTTTCCGCTCAACGTCTCTGAAACTATTGCATCAAATTTTATGAAACTTGGTGTGTATCAAGTACATTATATTTAGTTGAGCATATTTTTCGGAAATTTTTATCAAATGTGGAAAACGGGGGGAGACATCGTCTGTGTATGCAAAAGCAAACTTTAATTAACTATGATCCGTTAGCCTTCTGTATTAACCGCGAATGAAGGGACCTCGCCTACTTGCCACCTGATACATATATTATAATTAAGTCGGGTGGCGACCATTTATACATAGTTGATAAATATATGTGCAGCCAGGTGAATCGACCGGAATGAAAATAAGGTTGATGAATGATCATTTAAATTACATTAAGCGTCCCTATGGAAAAAAGATCACTAAACAAGATACTTTTTTTTAAAAGCCACGAATGTTTTATATAATTTATTTATTAAAAACAAGTATCTGTAATTAAAATTTTCTCAAAAGGTCCTATACAAACCGTTTTATAATACAACATTTTGCTGAAATAAAATATTGTTATCCTGACTATAGTGGTATTTGTACAGAACGGCGATGATAACGTTGCTTTGACTGCTGCCTTTGTAGAACATGCTGAAAATCGCATGACGGCTTAATCTGTATTGCGGCAGAATGGTTAGTTTTTTTTCTTGCAGTGAAAATAGTTGCTTCAGATAAGAACACATTTATTATTTGCGCAGATTCCCCGTCTTGGCTCCTTGCTATTGCAAATTTCAGAATTAAAAACTCTAACCTTTGAAAATTATCTACAGATCGTTCTTAGCTTCGGAAACAAAGTTGTGTTCTACCGATGTACTGATCCACGGAAACACAGTCGTGGATGAATTGCATAATACATAACTAACTAACCAGAAATAATTTTTGTATAATAAAAATTTAATTTAAGTTTTTAATGCAAGTATAAAACTACATTTTCTATTTGAAGGTGACTTTTTGAGTTGAATGCATTTGAATTTACTATTCACTTAAATCCAACTGATATTTATAACAAGAGTTAAAAGCAATTATTACAACAAATTTTCTAAAAACAAATTTAGACGTTCAAGAGTTTCGAAGTCCCATTTATGACATCATGCAACGATTACATCATAATGCTATGATACTGTAGTTATATATTTTAAGTACTGGGATCATACTGGGAGGGTTCCCAATGCTCGACTCACAGAGCAGCCCAGCGCGTCCCCGGGGGGGGGCGGAAAGGGGAGACCCTCTCGGTCGGGGGTTGTCAGGTCATAATAAGGAAAGCCTGACCTCGGACCGTAGTTGGTTACGTGTTTGGAGAGTGCAACACTCCTTGCACGATAAAGAACCCTTTTGCAGATTTTAAAAAAGGGTAGGCTCATTGTAGCCGCTACAAAAGGCTAAATTTTCCGCCCCTACATAAAACTCCATACTCTTCCAATGGCAGTCAAAATTGTATTCCCTCTGACCCATCCCACCCCTATTTCCGTTGATTTATTGTTTATTAACTTGTTCCCGTTCTGAATTTAGCTGAAATACTGCTCGCTGGACTGAAAGCAGACATCTAATCAATCAATATATTTATAGTAAGCTTCTACACACAAATGTTAAGTAAATTTTGTCAGGAATAAAAAATGTTTTCAAGTTTACCAACCGAGTGCATTTATTGCGTACTCGCAACACTCTACTTACACATCTGTCACCGTTAATGTGCCTAATTTATTTACATGTCCCTACCAACCAACCAACCCCCCCCCCCTTTTCACAATGTATATGTACATATGTAATAGCTCTCACAACACATTTCTGTTATTGACATTCTAAAACATGACTTGCATTATAATCGTAATTTTGTTCTTAAATATGGATCAATGTCGTACTTTTATAATAAAATTTGTTTACATTCTGAAAGGTGCTGAAAATTGTCTCCATTGTTCGACAAATGTTTTAACTTGTTGAATGACATTTTTGTTTCCATTAAATGGAATATAAATGTTGATTTTAAATGTTTGCTTTGTTTATTAAAACACTTGAGTGAGAGTTCTACTTTTAATATGGCTTTTAAACGAGTTTCACGTATAATTGGTCAGTTGGCACTGGATCTGTTTCTGATACAAACTTGAAAATGATATTAATAAAAAATAATCATACTTTAAAGGTCTATACTGTATTGGGAAAAAAATAGAATTTGGTGAATAGCGCATTTGTCAGCACTAATATATAACCTTATTTCACAGACGTCCCTGGTTAACGAATGCTAAAGGGGCCCTGCTAACTGTTTACTTCTGCTTCAATTGAGTAATTTAAAATTTTTTGTCAAATTTTTGTTGTCTCTGGATGCATGGAATCTGAAAAAATTAATGTCATTAAAGGCCATGCAACTGAATGTTCAAAACCATACATTTTAACGTTTCTGAGTAAATTTTAGACACAAAAAGATCATTATTTTAATTGTTTACTTTTATATCCTACAATTAAGAGAAAAATTAAAGTATGTTGGCGGTAGTGGCTCTTCTGGTATCGCTTACTTCACTAACATGCAAACTTTCAGAGAACGGGCCTCTTAATTATTTTCACATAGGGGAACATGTTAACATTATTTACTTTCATATAGGCTCCGTTAGGTAATGAGAAACCCCTCAAAACGAGCAGAATAATTTCAACTATATTGCATTCAGAATGGTGTCCAAGCAAACGCACAAACACTTCTAATATAGTCCATAAATGGGCTTTGCAAAATTAGTTGAACAAAATATACATTTAATAAAACATGTAAATAATTTTATTTCCAATTCTATAAGAATAAAATATTATAATAAAAAATAAAAATAATTATAAAATGAATAATAAATCTGTTTATGCTACAGCTTTGAGCAGTCAAATAATAAAATTAGAAATTATTAGAAATAGTTTCCTCTCCCTCAACCTAAGTTTATTTTCCGAGCCGTTGTCATTTACTTTGTCGTAGAACATCACTATAATCGTCCTACAGGTAAACTATAAAACATTCTTACAATTTAAATAACAAACCTGTTCAATAACGCAGAAAATACGTTTGCGTGCTATGGGTGACCACGTCTTTTTTAACCTTTAAAACCTGTTAATTTTTACTGAGACAAATCAACACTAAAGGACTACCTGGGAAGTAAGCATGAATATCGACTTTCACGGAAAGACAGCGCTGGTCACTGGTGCCGGAAAAGGTAACACATTATTTTTATTTTATTTTTTATTTTTTTTCTTGATAGTTTAGCTGTGAATTTAATTAACTCCGTGTCAGATAATCTGTACATAGATATCAGTTAATCAATCTTACATGAGTACCAACACTACTAAACCCATACAGTACCCTTTTAACATGATCGCACTGTGTGTACAATCAGCAAAGATGGCCGACAACGATTCGGTTGGAGGATCTGGATAATGCAAAAATACATCAAACAAAAATAAACATTTAAATTATAGTGTAATCTCCGGAAATACAAATATGACATCAAATGTGATTAAACTAGCCAGGAACTGGAATATCAATATCAAAATGAAATAATTTGTTGCTTTATTCTTTACCCAATTTGGCATGGTATAAAATATTTGATAAAAATAAGAAGGTAATATGGCGTTTAAAAATATGATAAATAGAAAACGAGATGGGTATTTTTGTATATCATATTCTAATTGTAGTATATCACGTAGTCATGGCGTTTGTCGTACAATATAGTTTGTAGATTTCCCGGCTCCAATTTTAGAAATAGTTCTATGTAAAGCCAACCAAGTGTAATGTTAGTGTCTTTATTTATGGTTCGCTAGATGAAACTCAAATTTTCACCGAATTTATCACTGTTCATGGACATCAGCATGTTTTAATCATTACGATAGCAAATTCAGGGTGTTAAAATATGTTTTAAGAAAGAAAGCGTACATCTTCAAACACGTTATTCACTATGGTACGTATTGTATCATATACGTTATCACTATGGTCCGCGGTCAGATTATAACATATAACAACGAACGATGATGTCACCTAATTATGTACGATAATAATGTCAATGGGTATCACATATTTCTATTGTTGTTAAATGTATGTGCAGCCACGTGAATCGCCCTGAATGAAAATACTATTTACGAATGACCATTTAAGTAACCTTAAACGTCCTTACGTTAAAAAGATCACTGAACTAGTCATTTAACATTTCTATTGGACAAATATAAGTCACGAATGTTTAACCTGATTTAATGTATTAAAAATATTTTCTATACTTTGATGTTTTACTTTATACAAAAATGAAACATTCATTAAAAATGTGAAATAAACAATATTGACTGAATATAATAAACTATAATGAACGCAGTAAAGTACCTTCGTGTAGAGGAAATATTTAAAAGTGCACGAGAAGGTCAAATTATTACGTGTATGAACAGTATAATTACTCAAATTGATCTAATGATCTGAAGGCTGTCAGATTATAACGCCTAATGAGTAACAACAGACCATATTGAATGTTTTGTTTAGAGAGTGCTGCGTTTATGACCGTTGCTATTTTGACTATTTACAAAAGGCAATATCCTCCATCCTGAAACAGCTTTCAATAGCAATTTAAATTCTCAAGGCATTGATAAGTCCACTTTACACATTAACTCGTTATCTTCTCAAATATAGCTTACATGCTGCTCGTTGAACTTTTTGTCAAAATTATCTAAAATCAATAATTACGTCATTATATGAATTAAAATTATTTATTCGTTTTGAAGTATATTAAAGAAACTCGTTATTGAAAGTGGGAAAATAATTTACACATTGCTGTATTAAGATATTACCTAGCTACAATAATGTAGCTCCTTTTTATTTTTATGGACGGAGGTACAAAGAGGTCCTATTACTAGTAATGGAGCAAACACACACTTGAGATTTATACAAATTTTCAGCTATTAAATGCTATTTGTGTTCAATTTATATGTTTGCCTTTCTCCACCGTTCGGTTGTCATTTCTACAATGTCTAATTAAATAATTTTAACACTTTTTCGTAATCATGGCATTGTTGAAAAAATTGAAATAGTGGAGTGTAGAATTGTAGAATCGTATCGGTAAAAATTTGATAGCTAATGCAATAAAGCCGGAAAAAACTTGATCCGGCTGAATGTTTACCAAATCGATTCAGAAATTACGCACTTCCGGAATTTAAATTTTGACAACAATACCATAATTACGAATAAAGTGTAAAACTAACGAATTAGGTGTTGTAGAATTATCAGTTAAACTTGAAAGACATTAAAAAGTATGTAGCAATTAAGGGAAACAGTTTAATAGTGTATTATATGCATAAACCCCCGGGTGTGAATCACTCCCGGCTTGCTCTATTACGAGTAATGGGACTTCTTTGTAGCTCCGTCCATAAAAAAAGGAGCTACATTTTTGTATTACCTTGCACACCATGCGTAACCTAGAATATGCTATAATTCCTCAATGACGAAATCTGAAACTGAAAATGTTCTCTAAGTGTATAAGCCAGACAAACTACTTAAGATCTTTTGTACAAGCTAAGTTAGGTTATCAAAAACGTTTAAAACTCTGAAGTCATTTCTATTTTCTACAAATTTGCCTTACAAAAGTATGTACATTATTTTTCGTTTATACTTTTCTTGTATTTTAAACTAATCATTTAAACTGTTCTTTAAGTTTTTATTTCTCAGAGTTTCTTTTTGAATATTATACGGTAAAACATAAATATAGTTTTTTAATATGAATAAAAATATTTGAAAAATTTGTATCATTTACTGAGTTTTAATGTACACTATAATTAACAAGGTTATGTTAAAATTAAAAAAAAACACTAGAAATTGACTAACATTATCACGACAAGGTTTTGACCCAATTTTCTTTCACTGTTAAGCAACATGTCCAGAAAAATATCCCGACTATAACCAATCTACCAGCGAGGTTTCTCTTAAAACTTTTTGTTGCATCTTAATTTCAAACTCATTGGAATACATGATTTGGTTGTCCATGTCTTTCTTCTATGCCTTAAAATAATTTATAATATACTAACAATCTGGTTTGTAAAAACAAACAAGCAAGTTGCAGATTATAGTAGCACAGATCGTACCCATAGTATGCCTGTTTGTTGAAAAAACATAATCACCATACAAAAAATATTAAAAACAAGGGACTGCTCACTCAGTATACCCCCGCTTTTCTAAGTCAGTAATCAGGAAGTATATAATCAACTGATCTGAAATCTTTACTCGCAATATAGGACCGCATGGTAAGGTCACAAAAATTTCAAGTGGTTGTGATAAGTAGTTGCTGAGAAAACCTTCACGAAAATTTACATCAATTCACTACTAATATTGGAAATTGACTAAGTCGGTAAACAGGAAGTAGATATGCGACAGACCTGAAATCGGTACTCTGAATACAGGACCATATGGTACATGTAAGGTCATATATAAAATATCAAGTGGATGTGAGAACTGAGAAAACTGTTACAAAAGTTATGTTGCGGACGGAAGGACGGACAGACAGATGTAAACAAGTATGCTCCCCTCTTCTTCGAAGCGGAGGTAAAAAACATTTCGATGATCCTATTAGAAAAAACTAAATGGGAGGTAAATTTTACAGGAAAAAGTATAGAATATTGAGTAGTGATGGAGCATTAATTTTATACAGGTAAATGTATTTGTTCAAGTTAATATGATAACAACAACATAACAAATGAAAAGTCGTTCAAGTTAAATAATTTGGTGAATAAAAATTGACTAGCTAATCTTGACAATCAATTTACACTAAAATCATAGATTTACTTTTTTAAATAAAAACGCACTGAATTTGATGAATTGAATGCCTTATAGGCCTTGTCATTCTAACTATTTTTTTTCAATTTACAGTAACACAGCTATTGTTTTACTTAATAAGAAAACGTTGTAATTGTAGGGCAATAATTTCTAAAAGGAGTATTTCTGATTTGTAGGTCTTTTTTGCTGATCACTGTTGTAATTTACAGTTTCTCTATAGCTGTTTTAGCCCAAAAAACTAAAAAAGACAATCCACACATCAAAGTCTAAGAAACAAGCAACAAACTTTTATACAAACACCTAAAGTTAATTGATTGATTGGATGTTTGATCTACGTCCAGCGAACAGTATTTTAACTATATGTAGGATGAGAAAAGGTTAGCAAACAAAAACATCAATTCGGGAAATATGGATCAAAGGAGGAATGCTGAATATTACTGGGAAAGTATGGATATTGTAAGGGGCGGAAAAATGTGCCTTTTGCACCAGCTGCAACCAATCATTATCGACTCTACAAAGGGGTCTTTATTGTGCAAGTAGCACGGAATTCTCCAATCACGGTATCTACTATGGTCCGTAGTTAGTCTTTCCGTATTATGACCTGACAACTTCCTTCCTAGAATGCATTCTCTCTATCCGCCACCTAGGACCTTCGTACCTTTTTGAAAACTTTTATTATTTTTTGTTAACTTATTCTCGACCTAAATATACCTGAAAAAACTACTCGCTATACGCACACGTGCAATCAATCAATCATTTGCAAAGCACCTCCCCTGAAAATTACCATCTCAATTTTCAGCAGATCCAAATTCAAAAAAGAAAAATCATAATTTAATTTTCAGTCTTAACATTTAGAAGATTATTCAATAAGCATTTTTCGAATAGTTAACAGTTTCTTTAAACAAATCCCCCGATTCATCTTGTTATCCATTTCTACGTAAACGTCTGCAACAATCTCACGATACAGCTTGTGGTCCACGTGATATCAATTGCTACGCAAACATCTGGTACAATCCTTTCTCCAATACATTCTGAATATCTTCGAAACAACATTTGGGAAATGGGTGACTTACCATCTATTTGGGAAATGGCTCTTATTTTGCCTATTCGACTCCAACCACATATTAGTACAACTATATTTTGCACAGATGACGTCATGCTATCCTGACCATAGTACAATTTATATAGACGGATAGAAAAGTGGTGACAATGTTAATTCAGCCGCCGCTGTCTTCCGAAAGCTTGTTTATATTTATTTATTTGGTTAATACTGTTTTAGAATTTTACAATTTATAAAATAAATGAATTTGAATAGTAATATTTTTGCTAATTGTGATGTCACATAATTAGTTTTGTTTTAATTTTTAATTTAATTTTTGACCTGCATTCAATCTTATATTATTGTATGAAATCATGTTTTATGACCAAGGGAGGGATATTCTATGAATACTTTAATTATCATAATTCACATGTCCTGAATAAAGCTAAAAAAGTGCTTGCTCGATGTAAACCAACAAAGTTATTTAAAACCCGACAGCCCCAAACAGAGAACGTTTGCTGCGTGGAAACCGAGGACGCAGTTCTGTGGGATAATCCATCCGGAACTTTCCCAGTAACCAGAGTGTTGAAAAATTACTAAAATGCCAGAAATGTGATAAACTATTAAAAACGATTTACTCTAACACGATTTGAATTTTACTACAAGAGAATTGTTAAGTTGGTACAAAGAGAACAAGGACAACAATCTTTACGAATGATCTCCCCCTAAAACAATATTTAAAATCTATTTGTTTTAACAGGCATTGGTCGTTGTATAGCACTAAAACTGGCGTCCCTTGGAGCCAAAGTGTATGCTTTAAGCCGCACTGAAGATGATCTTGTGAGCCTTAAGGCAGAGGTACAGTGTAATATGCTGCATTTTCTTTTCTGTTAATTGCGCACAATATTAAGGAGATAAATGTATTGTATTTGAAGATGTGATGGTCGGAAATTGAGTTTACTGGCGACGCGAAATTAAACGGATAATCGGATATTTACGACCATCAAATCACCGATTGATGTCTGAAAATCTTCACATACATTACTGTTATCTACATTATAATGATACGGCTATAAAAAACTAAATAAACTGATTAAAATGGGAATTTTTTATTTACCGGAAATAATGTCTGCGTTTGCGTTAATTTCTGACGCATCAATCCTGTAATTGTTGCCATGAAATTATTCACGTTGTCTAATAAAACTTGACATTACATCAAGAATTATATTAGAATAACGATTTGCGGTTATTGTGAAACATGTGTTCACTAAACATTATAACGTTATATTTAAGAACGCAAAACCAAATTTAGTATAAAGACCCATGTCATAATTGCACCGTTATCTAAGCATTTTTGATATTCTGTAGTGAATATACTTTGTCCTTATATGAATGCACTAGGTATGACCTGATCTGTTGATTTAACCTGCTCCTGTCACTGAATATTGGTTACTCACTTACAACATAAAATTAAGAACTTAAAAATAAATAATATTAACATTCTAAATATCTTTTGGAAGAATAAGGAAAATTAATCGCACCATTACTGTATTACTGTTGACTTCCTTTAACAACTTCCATTGACCTTTAAGGTCATGAAAATAAAGCAATAGACAGGTGTAATTGTTTGTTTAACTACCATTCTTCTGTTCAGCTTTCAGTGACTACTTGAATGTTAGTCTTTTATTGTTCAATAACTTGTTAACATAATCGCGACACGGGGTTTAGTGAAATAGTTTTTCATCCTACTTGACAAGCGAAAGTACGTAAAAGCTTTGATATAAACAAACCTATATTTAATATATATTTGTTAGAATCCTTCATTAGAGACCAGATGTTTAGATTTGGGAGACTGGAATAACACCAGAAGCGTAGTAGAGCAATTAGGACCCATCGACCTTCTGGTGAATAACGCAGCCTTCGTCGGCTTCAAACCATTTTTAGATGTCACAGAGGAAGAGATAGAAACGTATGTTGGATATTTTAGGGACTTTTTTTCCTTTTGGGTTATGGGTAGAAGGGTGAGGCTTGATTATGTTTCTTTTGTGTTTACATGATTTAGTACATATATTTTGAACATCCATCATTTGTTCTGATAAATCTTGTTATTTAACGAACGCTGCAATACAATTCACACATAGTAAGCCTCAACCTTTTAAACAATAAGCCTAATTGTTGTTCAAAATTAGACCTATATTTATTAGGAAACTGGTTGGTGCAATCAACATTGGAACACATATTTGTTAAACAGCAGTTCATTAGTTCATTAGTTTCTTGTCTTCCTAACAACAGCGCTAGGATCATACTGTGAGTGTGAGTCAATCTCCACGCAAAGGATTCTGGGTATCCTACGTCAACCACAATCACCTCTGCCATACCATAGGTTGACATTGTGAGAGATATCTCTCATGGCAGATATGCTTCGCGCCCAAACGCAGTAATTGCAATGTAAAACGGTGTCAAAAGTGCTTAAATAGACTATATAAAAATAAAAAAGAGCTCATGTATTATTTTACAAACATCATTCTTTGTTTACAAACGTTACAAACAGATGACAAATGTAGTCCCGCAGTAAATGGAGGATGACGTGTGGCAGAGGTTATATCTGGGACCAGTTATGTTCTCTGTGCCGGAGAGTGAGTGTGAGTGTTCCCAGTTATTGACGTATGTTTGCTCCGCATTGCGTCCCCAGACAGTGAAAGAGAATGCCTTCCTTCTCGTTTCTGGGTTGTGAGGTCTTTACTAAAAGTATGACCATGGACTATAGCTGCTATGAAAGGCTACACTATCAACCTCTACTTATACTCCATACTGTGTAGTTGCATTCACCATTGTTTTCCCTTGTTGTTTTTGGACCATACTGGGAGGGTAGCCAGTGCTCGAACCACAGAGCAGCCCACCGCGTCCTTGGGTGGCGGATAGGGGAGACCCTCTTTTGGGGGGGTTGTCAAGTCATAATACGGAAAGCCTGACCGCGGACCGTAGTGGGTAACGTGGTTGGGGAGTGTCACGCTACTTGCACGATAAAGACCCCTTTTGTAGATTTCGAAAAAGAGTAGGCTCATCGTAGCCGCCCCTACCCAAAACTCCATACCTTTCTGGTGGCAGTCAAAATTGTATTCCCTGTGACCCATCCCAGCCCAATTTTCCGTTGATTTATTGTTTGTTAACTTGTTCCCGTCATGAATATAGCTAAAATACTGCTCGCTGGACGAACAGCAGACATCCAAACAATCAATCAATCCCGTGTTGCTGTATTTAATTTGCATGTTAAATAATAAATAGTAGTTAAAAGCTTGTATTCCCGTTGTTAGAGACAAATGTATAATGACATATTTCAGTAAAGTACGTCATCCTGGTCATTAAGGTATCCGGACCATAATTGACCACGTGATCATATTTAGTGTCCCGGGTGTCCATTGTTTTTCAATGTAGCAGACCTCGGTAATGTTCGGCAAACATCGGAAATACTATTTGAGTAACTAACTTAACTAACTTTTTCTGCCTAAAACTGTTAACATTGACTCAAAGTCAAACAATATAATTATTTAATTTGTATCATCAATTGGGAATACATTGATTTAATATGTATTTCTTGGTCTAAAAATAAAATTAAACCGTAACTTCAATTATGGGTCGGATAACTTAAACTTAACGGTTATTATTTTTTTTTTAAGTTTCTTATGGTGGTCGTGTTGAAATGGCGGGCTACCTTCATTTAACCTTTGTCTCAATTTGATTGTATAAACATTGTGATTGCGCTGAAATGTTTGTTTACAATATTATCTCTAACAGTTTTCAAAATATATAGGCCAACGACCGATTAAACGGAGCGCGTCAAAGGGCTATAACTCGATAAAGTTCCACTTATTTACATTGACCTTTACAAGTCTCTAAGACGTACGGTTTTCAAGCAAAACCTTTCACATTTCTGTACAAAAATGCATATCCAAGAAGTCAGTTGAAACAAAATGTTTATAAAATCATTGCAATAGGTCAACCGATATTGTGTACTCTTCAGATTTTGAGAATCGTTTCAATTTCTGAGTTAAACTGATAACTACGGTTTACGGTATTAGAGCAGATACATCCGTTTCTAAGAATCATATGGGAAGCCAAGTCATCTCTAGGTATGAACAAGTAAGGGTAGACATTTAAATGATATGCCGAAAAGACCTTAATAAAAACTCTCTAAGTGGCTACCTTAAGTATTCACTATAATGGGTCTGATGTTTTAATCAATCTTTTCGTTGTAGGCATTTTAATGTGAACTTCAAAGCAGCTTTAAACGTTTCCCAGGTAACATCTAGAGTACATATTATCATTTTGATATATAGTTTTTACCTAAGCAATTTTGTATAATGATAGTTTGTTATTTAGCATTTAAGCTATATTTCGGATCAACAACCGAACAAGCGACAAATCTGATCGCATTAAACGACGAGATGGAAAAAACAGACCATACATTCAAAAATTGGGTTTAAAATATATACACTGTCTTCTGACATGGGCAAATATAATTGGAATGTAACAGCAACAAAGTTTGTTGCAATGAACATGTAATCACCCAACTGTGTTCAATTTAAAATAACATCAGTGTTGACGGTTATGGATCAATAACAGATGGCTAACCTAGGTTCCAAGCTACCGATAATCTTAAATGTTGATGATAAAATTGTACATCTTAATTTAATTTGTATTATTGTCTTCCTTTGAATGACACTGATATGTAACACGCGCCCGGCGTAGAAACGCCAGCAAACATTGAAGTTTTGCTGCAGTTTTAAGTACATTAAAATGTAATACATACTGAAACTATTATCATGCCAAAACTTGTAATCTAAAAATAGATTTTTTTTTCGATGCTGCAGGTTGTTGCTAAGGGTATTATATCACGTGGTGGTAGTGGCGCCATTGTCAATATTTCAAGTATTGTCGGAATCTTTGCTTTTCCTCATGCTTCTGTGTACTGCGCAACAAAAGCTGCAATGGACATGTTGACAAAATCTATGGCATGTGAATTAGCAAAACAGAAGGTGAGAATTTTACTAAATAAATACATTTCTATCTCTGGTTATTATGGCTTTACAGAGCTACCGATTTAGATGTCTGTATAAGTAGATGTCAGGACAGAATCATAGTGAGTAACGTATTTGGAAATTTCTGCGCTCTTTGCAAGTAAGAACGTGCTACAAAGCTTATATTTTCTATTTATTCTAACAACTTTTTTATTCCATTGCAAGTCAACGTTTACTGCATATTATATCACGCTGTATGATCATCGTGTCTTCACAACAAAAGAATTATAATGCCTGAAAAACATGTAAGATTAAGTTGTGGTTTAATACATGTACAAAGGAGTAAATCCAATATATATGTGTGTCGAATCCTATATGAACGACCTTTGTCTACCTCATGGACCTTTTCCGAATTTTAACTTACATACCAGTACTTGCCGTAGTTTCATAAAACTTCTCAAACTGAGATTTTTCCTCAAATCCTTGAGTTTTTCCTCAAATTTTCCAGCAATCTGATTGGTCAATATTTGAGTTGAGGATGATTTGATGAATCCTTAAATTTGAGATGCTCTATGAAACCGGACCCGGGTCTATTAAAAGTGTAACAACAAACTGTGAAATACATATCCGATAAATGGTATTTGTCAAAATAACTACTACAAGATAGCTACAATATACTATCGTCTGGCGATAATCTGTTCAATTATAGTAGTCTACTAATTATAATGCATCACAATGGTAATAGTTGTGTGAGAATCTGTCCTATGGTGGTGGTAGTTACACAGAAGTTGTCTTCTAACTATGATGAAGTACTGGTATGTCCAAGTAGCTTGCTGCAATACCTATCAAGGCGATACAATTGTTTTGAAACGTTAAAGAATATTAATTGTTCAAGCGTTTTAATTACTTTGTTGTCAGCCACAAAGATTGTATTGACAGTCTTAACTTTTACCGTATGTACAGTAATTTATTAATTCTTATAAATGTTTTTTAAGATCCGTGTAAATAGTTGTAATCCAACTGCTTTACTGACGCACATGGGAATGAAAGCGTTTGACACACAGGAAAAAATTGATGATTTTTCTTCCCGTATTCCAATGGGACGATTTGCAGGTATGACTTTGTAGAAGTAATTGTCTTTTTGTTTATATGGTTGTGAATCGTAGATAATTCTTTCGGAAGTTCAGTGCTTCGACTTCCACCCTCACTACTTATTATAACACACGAAACAGATGATATTGCGAAAGGGTGTTAAACATCAAACAATCAAAAACGTAATTTTTTGTATACAGCAATTCAATAAATAATCAGAAGTAAGGAACAAATCCAAGCATGAATAAAGTGCATGAACACACCAGAGAGACATCGAGTATATTCACGTTAAATAAAACTACAATAAATTTATATATATTTCAGAAATGGAAGAGGTTGCTAACACAACTGCTTTCCTTCTCAGCGACTATGCATCAATGATTACTGGTGCATTGGTACCAGTAGACGGCGGCCATATTTGTCATATGGCCACAAAAGTTTAATATATATAACCTTGAAAATGTAACCAACATGGACGGACTGTATGGTTATTTATATCTAAGCCTTGTAGCTTATAAATATTCTATAAATCCATATTTGACTAATAATTTACAGACGACTATGAACACTGGTAATGTGTGCCATGAACAAGTTCATTATTAACCAAATATTAATGGCTTGCTACAGCAGAATATCAAAACTATTTATAAGTGTTTATTTTCTTATTTTTTTTATATATATACTGTCGGAGTCAGAATCGCCAGTTTAGTGACGAGTTTGTGACACAGGATTAGTAATTTACCTAACAATGTTTTATGATTTAACTTAAGAAAGATGCGAATAGTATCAATCACAATGGAAAAGTCGAGAAAAGATAATCTCGAACCAATAGGAAAAGATACATTGTCCATCCCGAGGCTCTGGACGAACAGTTCGAAAATTTCTGAAATCGGATTTCCACGAGCAATTTTGATCATTTTTCTTGAATCGGATTTCCACGAGTGATTTTATAATTTTCTGACCGGTTGAATATTTTGTAAGCTATCTCCAGGTGAGACTCAGAATTACCACTAACAGGAAGTCATGGGATATTTCTATATCTCGGTAGAGAAACATTTAGCTATGGTCCTACTAAACTACATACTAGACATTGTGCATGTATAGCCAACGGTTCTGTTAATATATTGTGTTGAAGAATGACATCGCTTACTTTTGTTCTGCAAACTCATTTTTCTGTATTTGTATTTTTATAAATCTGTACGTTGTAAAATTATTACAACTATCACATTGATGCAAAGTTTGCTTATTTCGAATCTAAACGACTAAACCGAACCGGATGTGTACATCCGGATTGCAGCAGTCCATGTGCAAAATATAACATCGTACATTAATAGAGAAGAGTAATTGTAAAATTATAACATATGTAATTAATATTTTGTTTAATGTCGCTAATCCCCAGACTTGATTTTTTAGGGAGACGCAGGCCGAACAAAAGTCAACGGAAACACTTATTTCCGTTAATCTTTAAATTATTAACATGCTTCAACTTACATTTTACGCTGGTGCATCTATTCTCCGAAACGAACTGTTAAATAGCCCCCCCACACACACCCCCCACCAAACCTGGCCCTAGACTTTCAGTGGATACTCAAAAAACTTTCTGTTAAATAGTCCATAAGCTTTTCAATAACAAGTCCCGTTAAATAAGACGTATGTGATCCTGGCTTGTCTATTATTAATCGCTTACCATTCTCCCTTAAATACACCATATGCTTACGAGTAAACTAGGCCAAATTTTACTGCCGTTATAATCCGAAGTTAAGTTTTTTTATTTGTCGGATTAATGGCAGAATTCAGTCCTATTGCTCGTAATGTAGCAAATAAAAAATTCTAACTTCGGTCTATTTATACAAAATTCAAACATAATATTAATCTTCTTCGCGTTATTGAAGGTTTAGGCATTGCGAAACTAATATTGAAGAAATTTATGTTTTCTTCTTTGAAGATGCACGTGGAAAATGCTATGTTGATCATTTTTCCGTATATGGATAATGTGACCTAATTTTATTATCAACGTGCTAATTTGCATATCATAACCACCATTCCGCCATTCAGTTCCGGGATTCTCAATGTTTTTCAAGTGCAGTAAACTTAATCAAAAAGAGGCACGAATGTCAATGAATACACAACGCACGGCGGGTTATTAAAAACGCAACAACTATCATCACGTTTCAATAATGGTTCATTTTAAACACGAAACCTATAAAAAAAACTGTGACACTCCAGAAAATCAAGATCAACCACGTCTTATTGTATAAGCAACTTCATTTGGACATCAAAGTGCCGGGAGCGGTTCAATCCCGCTCTGCTACATTACGAGTAATGGGACTAAATTCGTACCTTCGCCTAAAAAAAGGAGGGTACGATTATTCGTTCTGGAGAAAACATGTTCCTAATTTAGAATGAACCCAATGCTGTCCTTAAAATAAGCCTTCAATCTGTCCGTTATATGGGGTTCAAGCCTCGCCTAAAAACTCGGCGAGATTTAGCGAAAACTTGTGTGCGGAAAATATACTGTTCTCAAACATTAAATGATGTAATTAACTTTAAAAAATATATATAGGTATCGCTAGTTTAAAAGGTTTAGATACGGCCATTTTGCATGTCCATATATTATATTTCATAAACCAAAACTCGAAATGACCGCATCTGGACCACATAAAATCATGATTCGTCGGATGTTATGTTGTCATGGAAACAGATAAGTTACAATAAGTTGCAGATCTTTTACGGATCAGCTTTCAAACGAAGTATTTTATATCAATGTACCCCAGGGTGATGGAGTAACGAATTCCTAGGTTTCCGAGGCTGTTAAGTGTGTTAGTTGCAGTAGTTATCAAACGTTTGATAAAAAAATCTTTTGTTAAAATTTAACAAACTCTATCTTTTTTTATTTAGTTTCACTTAGTCTACTTGTTTCAACTATTTTCAAGAAATCTTTCACAAAGTCGCGAATTCCATATACCCTCCTTTCGGAAGTTTGGTCTGAAAACTTGATGCTTGGTTGAAACAAATCTTTCTTGTTCTGTCTGAAAAGCTTCTCCGAATCCAATATAAACGAGTTAATGGATGATTTGTCAAATAAACCGCCTTGGAATCTATGTTTATTCAAATTCTCCATGCTTCTTGTGTTGACGTCAGAATCCTCTTTCTGCCACAAACTATTGTGTAAAAGTTTCACAACAGGTTCGGTAAATATTTCTGACCTAACCTTTAACCCCTCACCACTCGGTTCATTCCGTATTACGATGTATGAATTCGGAGAGTTTTGTCTGATCTGAATCTGCGAATTGGGACCGTCATTTGGAATCATACTATCTTGTCCCATCGTCTTGTATTGGTTACTTTGATTGTCCTGTATATAATCCTATAAAGAGTAAAAAACTTAATTATTTTTGAAAAAAATAATAAACAGATTTTACAGAGGCATAGTAATCATTTGCTATCCCCGATTTATTATAAGATTTTTGGGGTTTACTCTTTCTGCCTTTCTGATAAAAACTGAACGCACTAGTATAAACTGGCCGCATTAAGACTCGAACTCACAACCTCGGTATTGACAGACTACTTATAGTAGACTAACTACCTTAATCTCCATTAGTGAAATAAAATTTCTCAAAAGGAATAAAACTTATTGACCACATACGTAAAAAATCCCAGGCTTTTCTTGTTTGTATGGTGTTTAAAGCCGCTTTCAACAATTTTTCAGTTAGTCTTAATGCGGCCAGTTTGTACTCGCCCCCAATCTTAATTGACAATGATTGGCAGTTTTCCTACCGCATTGTCCGGGGATTCTCCGGGTACTCCGATTTCCACTCTCAATGAAAATTGGACGTCATTATATAGCTGAAAATTGCTGAAATTGAAGGCCTTAATATACAAACACACAGTACATAAAATTTACTGAACTATAATTAGTAACCCCCAAAATGTTATGCTAGAGTTTTTAAAACATTCTTACATCATTCACCTCGTTCTACAAAATAATATGCGCTGTACCACAAGTATAAACCCGAGAATACAAGTTTCATATTTAATCATTATATCTTTGAATACGACTTTTCCTACGCGGCATGTTTCAACTAGCATTCTATTTTTGGGAAGAAAAAAATTCCTATAAAAAAGGTAAAGTGTAAGTAAATACAATAAACCAAAAAATCTTACCTTAGTCGGTACAAACATGGCCACTGATAACTCCACCATAACTGTTATTATAAGTGTTGTGAACATATTTTTTTTAAATAGTATATTATCTTGTTTTTCTGTGTTGTCGTTGTGTATTCTGGGTACAGCACATCAATGATATTTATAATAAAATACATGTTCCCACAGATTACGTCAAATGTTGCTAAAAATAGAAAGTTATCAATTACCAGTGTATGACGTAAACAATAACCGTAATAAAATATATGCAATCATTACATGTATTATTAAGATATAATCGTCAGAATCAGGAGAAATGTTATTTAATTTAATAGTATTTTGTCTTTTAACTTTTTTACACAAAAAATTGCATGGCTCGTTATTTATAATCTTTTTATCCGGAATTTATTGAAGAAAAAAATTATTATTGAATAATTGAATATATATACTCAATGGAAGTTTTCAACAGAAGATTAATGACATTTTTTATTACACATAACTATGTCAGCATGGTGTTAGAATGAGTAAGCGTTGCACTTCCGGTGACCGATGCTTCCATACAAAAATGATAGTTGACATGAAAATAGTAGATGTCATGTGACTCCTTTTATTGTTTTGTTTGTGCGCTTGTTTGATATTTAATCTTAAACTTCTGTTACAAGGAAATCCCTGGCTATATAAATTCACTACCGTTTAATTGGATGTACATGCTGCAGTGTGTTGCGATAACGCAGCGCTGCATGCAATGTATTCATTTCTTTGTTTTTAAATCGGGGAGAAAGGGCTTTTCTGGGTTTTTTTATAAGTTGTTGTCAGACAACTAATTTTTTTCCCTTTGTATTTTCTTGACTCTTAAATAACTAGTCGATGAAATTCACCCAATCTACGTGAGTACATATTTATATTGGACTTTTACAACGCAAACAATACTCTTAAATAGAAACCAGAAGTTTATTTTATACCAGGAGTGTGTGAGAATCTGTGAGTTATAAAAATTTACTAGAAATACCGCCATTTTTAATTTTCATCCTAAAGTAACAGTAGCCATGAACTTATAAATCATAGTCACAACAATAGCGTGAAAAAATTACAATTTAACGCACCTGTAATTAGTATTGTTTATTTACTGACTATGACAGGCCAATAATCATGTATCAATTATTGATATATTTTTGTAAACAACGCCCATCGATTGTACAAGTAATTAAATGAAATCAAATTGACACGGTTTTCATGTCACTGTCCTGAACAACAGAACGCCTCGTGGCCATACATTTTGTTTAAATCCAGATGGCTGAGTATTTTTAAATATTATGTATCTAGCCAAATTTCTAATATGGTCTCGTAAGGGGTTTTCGATGGCGGGTCGTTGAAAACTAGGCGAAAACATTTAATAGGGTGAAAATTGAATTCAGTATAGAATGATTTTTTATTCATCTACAAATGCATTAAGTTCATTGACAAAAATTATCCCCTCGAAAACATCTAAGCCCAGCATACATTAATTTGTACTCTTGTCTCAACACCAAAGTATATATTTTCTTTGCCATTAACGTTACGTGATGAATACGACACGAACAAATATTCTGTTCGAATGCAATATATGATTCCCCCTTCCGTTCATAGTAGACAAGAAAATGCTTGGTGTTTACGCACGATACATGTTTACTAAACAATCCGAATAAACTTGGTACGATGAATTTTGGAACTGCGCAAGCGTGAATTAATCGTATATGTAGCTTTCACTAAAGGTAAAACAGGCAATATATATTGTATTGCATTTGACAGCAATCATATACCGAGTTTATCGAGTGAAATAAATTCGGGTAAGTCACATGTGAACATAAAGTTCTTACAATCCGAGAAAGTGACATCACAATGTATGTCCTTAACGACGTAAAGTTAACGCTATCAAAAATTGACCCACAAGGGCACTAGTACCGGAACTCATTGAAATTTAACTCTTTCCTCACACTTTTAAGTTTTTGTTTAGAGGGTGACAACTGCAGCTATATCACCTTGGGACAAACCTAATGAAACAAACAAATGTAAGCATTGTCCACACTTTTTCACACCCATAATACTCCAAAATATTGCATTTAATTTTTAATTTAATTCGAAATAATGTGACACGGTTAACTGCTGTATTCACCACAGTGCATCTTCAGTGTGATGACACAATTTGTATTTATGACTTTGAACACAAAAACTTTTCAACTGCATTTAATAATTATGTTTTTTTTTGTTGTTACCACTTCACGACTTTATTGTTGGTTAAGTTAAATGACCTTCAGTGAGCTGACGCATCATAACGGAATCGCCAGCGATGGATCCTAAGTTAGCTAACGAACCACGATGGAATCGCTGGCGTAGGATCGTGAGAGAACTTATGCGTTCTGGGGGAATCGCCGGTGCTGGACGTTGAGGGAGCTGATGCATTATGAGGTAATCGCCGGCGCTGGACCGCGAGAGAGCTACGAGAGAATCGCCGGCGCTGGATCATGAGGGAGCAATGAGAGAATCGCCGGCGCTGGGCCGTGAGGGAGCTGATGCATCAGGGAACCGCCGGCACTGGACTATGAGGGAGTTGTCGCATCCTTAACATCTCCGGCGCTAGGCCTTGAGGGAGATATGACGTATAAAGCGCGAATCACCGACACAAAACTTTGAGAGAACTGACGCATCACGTGAGAAGCGCTGACACTGGACCGTGAAGGAGCTGAGGCATCACGAGGAGTATAGTGGAGATAGTTATTTATAAAAAAATTACTGATAGGTGTTTTAACACTGGATTTATGAGATCGTGTACAAATGGTACCGCCGGAGGTCTGGGTCTTTTTCAGAAACTCCGGTTTTCTCCCAAATAAAAGCTTGACTCTATCAGCATCTAATATAAATCCTCAAACCCCATTCAAAGAAACAAACAAGCGAATTGCACAAGCTTGGCTCCAAAGTAAACTGAGAAGTTCAAATTATAATTTACCTTTTAGATATATACCAAACTCAACTCCTTAGAAATAGGACGGCCGAGTTCAGAACTACTTAAATTGTTGATTTTTAAACAAAAATGTTGGATATAAGTTTTTAGATGGCATGCTGTAAATGCATATGTCTTGTAAAAACAACTTACCATAACAAACCTAAAAGATATATAATGTAAAAATTGTATAAGACATTAATTCTCTGTTAGTTTCTCATATTTGCCTAAATATACTATTTTGTAAAATTAGCTAAATTGTTGAACGTCTATGACATTATAATGATGTCACAATCATGAAAGTTACTATAGGATTAAACGCTTATTTTCGATAATTCATCGATATATGAACGAAGTCGACTCACAAACAAACAAATAAACGCCGTTTATGATAAGTTTTGTGAGTGAGTCGACCTTGTTCATACATCGATGAATTACCGAAAATATTCGTTAAATCCATATAATTCTTCCAAAATTTATTATCCTTTCCAAACATAAAATTCTATTTTAAGTGAGTGACACGTAAGAATATACACAACGAACTAAAGACGAATACGTGGTCGGTTTGGAGGGAATAACTGGCATCGAAAACATGTATATTTTACGATTTGCCGAGCATAATTCATGTGTGACGTCATATCTGTTCAAACGCAACGTCTGGGACCATACTGGGATGCTTCCCAGTGCTCGACCCACAGAGTAGCCCAGCGCGTCCCCCTGTGGCGGATAGGGGAGACCCTCTCATTTGGGGGTGGGGGTTGTCCGGTCAGGAAAGCCTCGCCGCGGACCATGGTGGGTAACGTGTTTGGAGAGTGCCACGCTCCTTGCACGATAATGACCTCTTTTGTAGATTTCGAAAAAGAGTAGGCTCACTGTAGCCGGAACAAAAGGCTAAAGTCTCCTACCCTACACAATACTCCATACTTTTCCAGAGGCAGTCAAAACTTTGTTCCCTGTGTCCCATCCTACCTCTTTTTCAATTGATTTATTGTTTGTTAACTTGTTCCCGTCCTGAATATAGCTTAAATACTGCTCGCTGGACGTAAAGCAGACATCCAATCAATCAATCAATCAAACGCAACGCATACATAGCTATAGACGTGAATTCTTAAATACGAAGTCAACAGGAAAGACAAAAGTTGTCATTGTTTGATGGATTTATCAGTGAAAATGGATGGAGCTGTGATGAGACGTTGAGCTGGTGGCAAAGCTCATTTCGTTGATTTGAAGTGACTGAGAAAATTGGAGGTAGTAATTTTTACCGCTATTAATGTTTGTTTTAATTAAAATTACTAGAAACACAACTTTTAAATATCGTTTATATATGCCTTTACACTCGCATTTCGTCAATACTCTAATTCGACTATTTCCCGTCATTCAGCAATATGAACAATGGATCCAAAACAAAGTGTGGTTTCAAAAAAACTTCCTTGTTTGGTTTTCTCTTAACAGATGATTCTATAATAATAATATACAGCTGCGTAAACAAAATAACTTTCCGTTTAAGCGGTACATCGCTCAAGATATTTTTATCGCCAAAATTCTAGTGTGCTGGCTTAATTTATTGTCTGAAGCGTTCACGACACATGACCGCCATATTTGTTTACTTTTAGCAACAAAAAGTAGTTTCCCAACATGCGTTCATCAAAGTATGAACTATTCTGGGAAGTAATGGTTTAAGGCCTTTGTTCAATCAAAAATGACTATAAACGTAAACGAATGTAAGATAAGAATTATATAAAAAAAACAACTTAAATTTCATACATATTGGACACAATTGATAAAATTATTCCCTTTTAGAAATCTTCAATTCAGGCGCTGGGACCATACTGGGAGGGTTCCCAGTGCTCGACCCACAGAGCAGCCCAGCGCGTCCCCAGGTGGCGGATAGGGGAGACCCTCTCGTTGGGGGGTTGACAGGTCATAATACGGAAAGCCTGACCGCGGACCGTAGTGGGTAACGTGTTTGGAGAGTGCCACGCTCCTTAAACAATAAAGACCCCTTTTGTAGATTTCGAAAAAGAGTAGGCTCATTGTAGCCGCTACAAAAGGCTAAATTTTCCGCCCCTACTCAAAACTCCATACTTTTCCAGTGGCAGTCAAAATTGTATTCCCTGTGACCCATTCACCCCCATTTTCCGTTGATTTATTGTTTGTTAACTTGTTCCCGTCCTGAATATAGCTGAAATAATGCTCACTGGACGTAAAGCAGACAACCAATCAATCAATTCAGGCGCTTGCATGGCTCACAGCTGCCACGCGCTTCCTCAGGTCGTAACACGCAGAGCCTGGTGACATGTTTGGAGCGTTACACACTCACTGCACGATAAAGAGCTCTTTTGTAGATTTTAGAAGAGTCATCTCATTGTAGCTGATACAAAATACTTAAATCCTCCACCACAAGCTAGTCTTTCACCACACTTCCGTTTCATTTATAATGTCCACTGACTAAGCAATCCTGGCTTTGGTACATCGCATTATATTAAAGGTTAGTGACACAACAGATACTATAGAATGTCCGCTTAATACATGTATATACACTGACATCTCTAAATGAAAAGTTGAGGATGACTTTCTAATAGATAATTAGATAAACGTGATAACTTAAACTTTCCAATCGTGAACTTTCCACATCTTGGGCTGAAACATAAACCTGAAGCATTTGGAGCTTAAGTTTCTAGGCTGACACGTTAATACAGATCTTGTGGAGAATACTACGATTTTCTAGGTCGAGCAAGGCAATTAACGCGGAAACTACAAACTCATAATCTTGGTGCTCAAAGTTTGTTGTCTTCTCTGAAGAAATGTCATGGTATGTATCACTATATCACATTTTTTGCTTGTTTGTTGTTTTTTTTTTTGTTGTTTGTCCTATGGCTTTGTATTGTATAGGGTTTTGAACTAAAGATTGCCACTTTTGAATTTCTTCGCTTAATTTCCAGTGGCATTTTAAATTGTGTTCCCTCGGTCCATGCTGTCTCCCGTCCATTTATTGTTTGATCATTTGTTCTCATCCTGAATGCAGCTGAAATATTGATCGCTGGACGTTAATCAAACATCAAATCAATCAATTCAGGTGGCCATTGTGTGCTGTGATCCTGCCTTATTATTTAGATATATTTATAGTACAAATCTAGATAATTAAGAACACATATTTGACGCAGTACGAAATGAAAATAATCTGACTAAATATAGAAAAGCCGTTGTCTGTTATAATTTTTTATTTTCTTTTTCTCCAGTAAAGAAAGGAATGATGAATTCGTCGTCTTCTTCATCATCGACATCAACATCTTCAGGCGCAGTCGCAGATCGTTGTTTTCGTCTCTGTTCAAAACAAAGGAAAAAGAATATTTGTCCTTGGTGCTCTAACCATGCAAATAAGAAAATTGTCTGTTCATATATGAATATTTTTCCATAAATGAAGAGGTTTATGAACGAAACCTAGTCATTCACAGACTAAATGAGCCAGAATTGCTTCATGTAAAGTTTGCGAGTGAGTTGGCGAGTTGATATACCTATAAATTCTTTAAAACATCTTGTACTACCAATAATTTCACTTTCCATTGTCATTTCCATTTTTATATTTAAATGAACGCACTTTTTTATTGCAATATTTACATTTATTCATACTCGAGATCCGTTCATCGAAAAATGAACGATAACGTCCACCAATCAGAAATTACGCAACAATGAACATTTGCATTATGTTATATTTAGCAAAGAAACATAAGTTTATTTTATAGTGTTCTAACGTCATAGTGTTTTGCTTAATTTATACTCTAATTCGCTGTTTGCCAGACACATTGATGTCTTTAACTATACCATTATTTAAGTCAACATATAGTGATAAATACCCGCTCGTGCTGGTCAGACAATAGTTACTGCATTACACACTAAAGATTACAGTAAATACCCGCTCATGTTGGTCAGACAATAGTTACTGCATTACACACTAAAGAATACAGTAAATACCCGCTCATGTTGGTCAGACAATAGTTACTGCATTACACACTAAAGATTACAGTAAATACCCGCTCATGTTGGTCAGACAATAGTTACTGCATTACACACTAAAGATTACAGTAAATACCCGCTCATGTTGGTCTGACAATAGTTACTGCATTACACACTAAAGATTACAGTAAATACCCGCTCATGTTGGTCAGACAATAGTTACTGCATTACACACTAAAGATTACAAATATAGGTAATATCGCCTTGTTTATAATATGTTTGCATTTTACTTGAAACTATATTCACCTTGAGTGGTGACGACTTTGGTCAAAATGTAGAACGAAAGACACCAAATAAGTATATTGTGTGTTTGTTTGCTTATGTTTAACGCCACTTTCAGCAATTTTCAGATATATCATGGCGTCCAGTTTTTATTGGGGGAGGAAGCCGGAGTACCCGGAGAAAACCCCCGCCAAATAAGTATACGTAGCTCCTTCAAAAGTTAATGTGACCAGAAGACATGTATCAAGACATTTTTTATATCTTGAACTGTGGCAGAGCGGAGAGCGAGCAGAATTGAGAAGGACAGAAAATAAATGTAGTGGATGTAAATAACATCTTTTAGTTCATTTACTCTTACAGTTTTTAATCTTCTTCGGTTTTTCCAGCCCTCGCCAAATACCTTCACAGCATGGTCCTTAAAAACATAATGTAAATTTAAACATTTTATTTATGGTTTTTTGTCTGAGTGGATTTTAACGCCACTTCAGCAATTATTCAACTATATTATGGCGTCCAGGTTTAAATGGAATAGTAAGCCGGAGTACCCAAGGAAATTCCCCGACCTTCAGTAGGAAAACTAGCAATCCTTATCAATTAGCTTTAGAGTCGAGCACAACCTGGTTAAACATTTTATTTATGAAATAAACAGAGAGTATCGGACGAAATTCGTTTGTACTTACGTTTTCCTCTCCGTTAAAAATGTGATACAAGTGTGGCTATTATTGCATATGTATATGCAATGCTCAGTACACTACCGACAAGTCCAACGACCAAAACTTTGTCAAGACTCATCAGACCGAAACGAAATTTAAATCTAACATGTAACTAATAAGACTGACAGTCAATTGTACGAAACGCCAGTTCAATATCACTAAGCATAAACAAAATAGTCTTAACAAATCGTATTATGTAGTCCGAGAATCCTCTGCCGTCCAACGCTTTTTTTTCGTGGGACGTCAGAGACCTCTCAATGAGCAAAACAGCGGATTTTGCGACACCGGTCTGGGTCGGCAAATCTCATCGTTTCCAGATGTTAACAAACATTTTCGTCCAGTTAAACTTTATATAAATCGCTTCTTTTGATATTTTGCTCTATGAATATAATCATCATACCTTCAATCAAGCTACTTTAAGCACTGGACTTAAGTCACATTGTTGTCACGTGACTTTGTGTTCAAAATGAAAGATGTATGGGTATCGATGGAAATTAGCTTTGAAATGGACTTAAATCAGATTGATTAAAGGTATGATTATTATATTCATAGAGAAGAAAATATCTAAAGAAGTGAATTATATCTAGTTTAACTGAACGAAGATATTTGTTAACATCTGGAAACGATGAAACTTGCCGACCTAAACCGGTGTCGCAAAATTCGCTGTTTTGCTTATGAAGAGCTCTCTGACGTCCCACGCAAAAAATAAACATTGGAAGGCAGAGGATTCTCGGACTACGTATTATGTAAACTTCGTCAGGCAAACTATAGGTTAGATCTGTTGACAAAATGGTTACCTCATAACTCTTTACGCTTTCCATAATTGTTTTGTTTCTTAAATATATCTGAAATAGACAATCGCCGTCAATTTGAAATGTTGTAAAGGAATACACAAATCTAAACAAATGGAGGAGAGGTTATCAAAAACATTGGAAAGTAAAGAGTCAAAGGGTCAAACGATAACGAAAACAACAATAACGGATTCTCATAGTCAATCATAAATAACTTAAGATACAGTTAACAAACAGCATGAACTAACAAATACCGAAACATAACCCACCAATATCCCACCAACAACAACAAAAAACCAAAACCATTACAGAGGATTTGTTACGTAAATAAAACACGAAACATTCTAATGTTTGGTAGTTATTAATTAACTTTAGTAAACCTGGTACTATAATGCCGTAATTAAGCAAGGTACATAATGACGTATTTAAGCATGGTACTATAATGACGTAATTAAACATTGTACTATAATGACGTAATTAAGCATGGTACTATAATGACGTAATTAAGCATGGTACTATAATGACGTAATTAAGCATGGCACTATAATGACGTAATTAAGCGTGGTACTATAATGACGTAATTAAGCATGGTACTATAATGACGTAAGCGTTCAAATTTTAACTACGAAATTAACTAGTTACCTTGACTATCACAATGACGAGGTAGAATATATGAAAGACTGCAAATATAACGATCAGAGCAATAAACATGTACAGGTCCAGATTATCCTGTGTACTTCCGCTAAATCTCGATATAACTGCGTGCCATATACATACACCGTATGTAAATATCATACTGAACAGGATATAGATGTCCTGAAATATACCCGTATGTAGATATCATACTGAACAGAATATAGATATCCTGAAATATACCCGTATGTAGATATTGCAATGAACAGGATATAGATGTGTTGAAATATACCCGTATATAGATATTGCAATGAACAGGATATAGATGTCCTGAAATATACCCGTATGTAGATATCATACTGAACAGAATATACATGCCCTGACATATACCCGTATGTAGATATTGCAATGAACAGGATATAGATGTCCTGAAATATACCCGTATGTAGATATTACAATGAACAGAATATAGATGTCCCGAAAAATACCCGTATGTAGATATTGCAATGAACAGGATATAGATGTGTTGAAATATACCGAATGTAAGTATACTGAAAAAAGAACCTTAGAGAGCAAGCTCAAAATACCCTATGCGTTCCCATTACATCAAGGTGGTATTTGGTATTTATTATACAATTATAGCTTTGGTATAAGGTCGATACGAGAATGTATCGACAAACAGATTTGCATATCGACTGAGGAAGCAGTCCGAGGTCGATATTCATCTGTTGTTCGATATATTCTCGTATTGACTGAATCTATAATTGTTATATTATTAATATAACCTATTGTCATGATTGTTGAATAATATTTCATTTTTTTTGTGCACACCACTTGTTTGACAGATTTTTAAAATGTAATATGATTACGAGTCTACATACATAATAAATGTATAATTGTTCCATGACAAGTATTCCACAAAATACAACAGACTACTTTTTCTACATAAAATTTACAAAAATAGAATTAAACTGTTAACCGTATAATAAACATGTTGAATACAACTCCTCATTTCTTGTAACCATTTTTTATCAATTTATATACCGATTTAACTTTTGGAATTTTTAAAATCTATATTTAGTAACGTGCTGTATATGCATGCAGCATAACAAAATATCGTTGGAAAATTCTATTTTAGGTATATTATGTGTGCCCAAAGAAATACAAAATGACCACGACGTATCGTTAGACAAATCAAAATGAAGAAAATATTTAATATTAATAATATATTGGTATATTGAACTGACAATTAATTATTACAAAAGTCCCCCTCCAAAAAATATGGTCCACCTTTACAAATTTCCACAATTTCCATAAAAATCAATCCTATCCACGCATCTATTGCAAGAGACTTCCCAAAGTTTCATAAAAATCAACGAAGAAATGAAAGCGCTATCCAGGCGACAACAGCCTCACACGGACGGACGGGTCAAAAACATTATACCCCCAGGAACTTCGTTGCGTGGGATATAAAAAAGGAAATAAATGTCCTGAAATAGATACGAATGTAAATAAAATGAACATGTAAACAAGATTAACAGGATATAAATACCTTCTAATAGTATGTAAACATACTGAAAGAAAATAAAAGTCCTGAAAATATTCCTGTATGTAACATACGGAAAAAGAAATGAATCCCCTTAAATATATAAGCATGTAAGCGAAATTAACAGGGTGTACATGTCCTGAAATATACGTTAAACTAAAGATAATATAAATTTCCTATGATATGTCCTTAAGTAAACTGAAAGAACATGACTGTCTATTGTGTAAACACAATATTGTTGTTCAATATATTTAAAAGAAATGCCTGTATCTATATATAGATAAATAGAGCCTCCCCTCTGTTGTGGGCAGAACATAAGGATTACTTTTAAGAAAAAAAATTGAAGAATGTGTCCATGGGACACGGATGCCCCCGCTAAAGGAAGTCCTAAACAAGAAGTAATTGTCCAACAGGTCTGAAAGTCGCTTAGGAGTACAACTTGTGATACTTAACCACCCTGCCAAATCATACTCGTGTTGACACATTTTCAAATCGGCCCAGTCGAAAACAGGAAGTAGTTGTCCGACAGGTCTGAAAGTCGCTTAGGACGTACAACTTGTGATACTTAACTACCCTGCCTAATTTCAAATTGTTCTTGTGTACGGTTTCTGAGAAAAGCTTGACGGAAATTTTCATACTCATGTTAACACATTTACATATCGGCCCAGTCGCAAACAGGAAGTAGTTGTCCGACAGGTCTGAAAGTCGCTTAGGACGTACAACAAGTGATACTGAACCACCCTGCCAAATTTCAAATTGTTCTTGTGTACGGTTTCTGAGAAAAGCTTGACGGAAATTTTCATACTCGTGTTAACACATTTTCATATCGGCCCAGTCGCAACAGGAAGTAGTTGTCCGACAGGCCTGAAAGTAGCTTAGGACGTACAACTTGTGATACTGAACCACAATGCCAAATTTCAAATTGTTCTCATGTACGGTTTCTGAGAAAAGCTTGACAGAAATTTGCATACTCATGTTAACACATTTTCATATCGGCCCAATCGCAAACAGGAAGTAGTTGTCCGACAGGTCTGAAAGTCGCTTAGGACGTACAACTTGTGATACTGAACCACCCTGCCAAATTTCAAATTGTTCTGATGTACGGTTTCTGAGAAAAGCTTGACGGAAATTCGTACGGACGTACAGACGGACGGACGGACGGACGGACATGAGTAAAACTTAATGCCCCCCGACATGTCGTCGCGGGGGCATAAAAATAAATTGAATGGTTTAAGGATTTGTTTTACTTATTTTAACATAACTTATTAAAATACTTACCAGTATTGTGTTATATGAAATTTTCGGTAAATTTTGGTTGGTAACTATTCGGAAGGCTACTGTAGTTAACATTAAGGTGATAGATAACTGTAGACGACTTTGCGTCAAATCGTTGTCAACGGCAAACGTGGCTATTGACGTTGAACTGATCAAACCCTGAAACAAGCATAATGTTGTCATTACGTTTTCATACAAGTGGCGCATTATTGGTCACTGCAGTTGTTTTTATCTCTTCGGCGTTTGTTTTCATCTTGATTTGTGCAAAGGTGCACTCGATTCAGAGGCCATTTGACCAAAACATAGTTTTTTTGTTTTTTTATTGTTTTTTTTATTTTGTTTTGTTTTGTTTTGTTTTCTTCTTTTTGTTATAATAACTTTCAATACCATTTATTTATTATGCCCTTATTGTAAATTGCTTGTAAATTGCTCCCACAGTGTAGTAGGACATAGACCATAAAATAACTGGTGTATTGGACAAGGACATACAATTCAAAGGACGGGCAAACCTAAAACAACAGAAAACTCCAAAATAACAGTCAGTGGAACTAGGCGCAGCGTTAAGGTTTACGATCACTGTATCCATGACAACACGCGTTGTGTTTTCGGTTTGATATAAATTTATGTATAAGTAGGAAATTTAGGGACCGCAAAAGACAACATATTTTAACTGGGTGGTATAGAGAGCAACCGTGTAACAACTTATTAAATAATCAAACTAGATGCATTCCATGGGCCTCATTAAGTTAGTTAACAATCTAGTATTGATCACGTGCCTGAAAACAAATATGTTGTAGTTGGAGTATTACTCCTTAATTGACAAGGATTACCAGTTTCCTGCCGAAGGTCGGTGGTTTTCTCTAGGTACTCTGGCATCCGAATAAAATAAAAATGGACGCCAAGAAAAATGGCTGGAAGTGGCGTTAAACCCTTTTTTAAAAAGCAAACAAGCATTCCTGCACGCTTATTGTTACTCTACTTCGAAAAGACTAAAATCTCCTAACACAAATCCCACCAAGATATAACAAATAAAGTGAATCTAAATTTCTTTTTTATTGGATATTTACCATAATTAAAACCATGTTCCACACAAAGAACTTCCACCGTCTAACCGCACAACATCCCGCACTTATTCCAGGAAAAGTCACCCTTTTTCGTTGTGAAAAGTCTTTTCTGGTAGACTTTTGCTTCATCGTTACAAAATCACATAATGCCCATTCCTGTTCGTCAACAAAACATGCCGAGTTTAATAAACTAATTTCCTCCACGTCTTCCTTGATTTCTAACTGGCTTTGTGGGTATTCAGATGTTACGTATACGTTTAGATACTGAGCGTCGAAGGGAAAATCTGCAAGTTCTAATTTCTCTGAGAAATGTCCTCGTAACCGCCTCTTTTCGACAATGAAAGCCTTCTTCTTGTCCGTATAATGGACCTCTTTCCACGGTTTATCGTCCTTTGTTTGATTAATCAAGTTTTGAACAACTAATTTTGGATTCCAATAATTTTCTAAATCCAAAACGTACTCATTCTGAAAAACAAAAACAAAATAAATACAATCAAACGTGCCCCGAGACCAACTGTATTAGCCAAAATCAACAGTATAATTTATTTAAAGCTCAAAACATTTGTTATGGGATCACATGAGTTATGATACAACTATTTTCCCATGATAAGGTCGCTTTCAACGATTTCACTTAAAATTCTAAATAGAAAATGTACTTTAATGTTCAATATCTTTACGATACATAATTGATGAGTATAAGTTAGATTATGCATGTAATCACTCTGGCTATTTGGATAAAAGTAGCGAATGTAAATGTCCACGACAGCTAGAAAGGAGTCAAGTAGACAGTAAACTATGGTTAGAAAAGGATAGAGTGGGCCTTCTACTAGGAGGGGATCAAGTGAACCGCCCACGACAGCTTGGAAGAGATCAGTTGAACCGCCCACTACAGCTAGTGATCAAGTGAACCGCCCACGACAGCTATAGGAAGGGATCAGGTGGACAGTAAACTATGGTTAGAAAATGATTAAGCGGGCCGTCCACGACAGCTGCGAAAGTCTAAAGCAGACCATGACAACTGCCAAGGGATTAAGTAGGTCATCAAAGAATCAAGAGGCCCAATTACGATAGCTAACAAGGGTTCAAGGAGGCCGTCAACGACGAAAGCTACTATGGGATTTAATGAATTACTGATTACGTCATCAGAAGCACACAAATTATCTGGCGTACGCGTGTACCAAAATGCTAACCTAAAAATAAATGAAAAGCTCTACTATGGACTTAATAACTATAGGTTACGTAAGAAAATTAATTTAATTTTAGAGGCGCAGTGGCTCAGTTGAGTCGGTATTGATCACTGTTATATCAATGCTGGAGTTTCGAGTTCCAGCCTGACGTTTGCAAGTCAGGCTGCAATTCTTTATTCACAAGGATTGCCAGCTTTCCTACAGCGAAGTTTAAAAGAGTGTAGTCCCTTCCTTAACACTAAACATACGCCACAACATTAAGTGAAATGTGTAATTTGTTTACAAATTCTTCTATACATTACAAGAAATAAAAGTACAATTTTACCCCAAAGGAATCTGAGTATCCTAAGTCAACCACAGTCACCAATGGCACGCCACTAGCTGACAACGTTATATATGCGCTAAGAGGGATAAACCGCGACTTCATGTGAAGTACTTTTTATGTAAAACCATATTAGCGAGCATCGCAGATGCGAGCTATACGGTTACATGCGTGTGTGTAAAAAAAGTCACGTGATCCATATGAACAAATCTACGGAAGCCCATTAGTGCCAGGGTGGTGTTTTATTTTTTTTCTAACTCGTTATTACGACTTAGCTAACTCGTAATAACAACTTAACTAACTCGTTATCACGACATAACTAACTCGTTATAACAACTTACAAGCTGTAACTCGTTATAACGACTTAGCTAACTCGTTATAACGACTTAGCTAACTCGTTATAACGACTTAGCTAACGCGTTATAACGACATAGCTAACTCGTTATAACGACTTAGCTAACTCGTTATAACGACTTAGTAACTCGTTATAACGACTTAGCTAACTCGTTATAACAACTTAGCTAACTCGCTATAACGACATAGCTAACTCGTTATAACGACATAGCTAACTCGTTATAACGACTTAGCTAACTCATTATAACAACTTAACTAACTCGTTTTAACGACTTAGTAACTCGTTATAACGACTTAGCTAACTCGTTATAACGATTTAGCTAACTCGTTATAACAACTTAGCTTACTCGTTATAACGACTTAGCTAACTCGTTATAACGACTTAGTAACTCGTTATAACGACTTAGCTAACTCGTTATAACAACTTAGCTAACTCGTTATAACGACATATCTAACTCGTTATCACGACTTAACTAACTCGTTATAACAACTTACAAGCTGTAACTCGTTATAACGACTTAGTAACTCGTTATAACGACTTAGCTTACTCGTTATAACGACTTAGTAAATCGTTATAACGACTTAGATAACTCGTTATAACGACTTAGCTAACTCGTTATAACGACTTAGCTAACTCGTAATTACGACTTAGCTAATTCGTATGGAGGCTTATTTCTGTCATCGAGATGTTGAGATGTCGAGATAATTATGTGGACAAGTCGACATATTTATTATGGTAAGTTGACTTAATTTGTTCCAAAAGTCGTCCTTATCACCTTTTATGTCGACTTAACATCAAAATTATTTAGATAAGTCGACATGTATTATCTTAGAATCTGGTCGTTAGGTCGAGATGATGCTTTTACCTGACATCGTGTTGGCGAATTGTTTATATAATTATGTCGACCTAAAATGTTATTTATCTCAGTATGTCGACATAACAAAGAGTCGACATAAGTTATAAATATAGATATCAATCTTGTTCCTGGTAGATTAAGTGAATCGTTGTCTCTCAAAATGAATAATTCAGCATTCTTATCAATAAATTCAAAACTATCTTCTTGAATTTGTAGCCAATCCCTCATCACTATTTTATCAGCATCAAGCACAGGGATTCCAAATTTTTCTTTGGCTATAATATTAAAATAGATGGTATTGTAATCAAAGAAATGATTGATGAGACTATAAATTAAAATATATAATTTCCAATATATTTATAAATTATATGTAAATTGTCACCGTTCAAATCCGGATATCAATTTTCTTGCAGAATCCTTTTTTTCCATATTCATGATATTTGCACAAATTTATAATATACAGGTACATGTACATAGAAAAAAATTAATGTACCACATTTATTCATTAAACCATGGTCCTGCATGTCGTATGCCTGTATCTTAGAATAGTAACTTTTTACATGATTGTCCAGAATATGTGCAAATATTAATTACAAATGTCAATCTCTGAGTAGTGGATTTGTCATCCTACATTTTTTATATTCGACGAAAAAATCATAAACAAGACCACTGCAAGGCGGCACATCCCTTTGAAGTTAGCAAGTTGAGGTAGTGCAAGTTTGAGGAAAAGTGCCAGTGGACACAGTATTAAATTTGGATACACATTTGGCATATGGAAACTGAAATTGTTGCTTATAGTAAACTCATGTCGGATTCAGAAGTGCATAAAAGACGGTACTCAAACCAATAAAAGGCAAACTGAGACATTGACCTTTCATAAATGACCTTTACAATCAACTGGTTTCTAGAGCTTTACAAGTCCGTAGTGTGTACCAGGTTTGGTTTAACCTTATCAAGGGAGGTTGACTCAAGTTCATTAAAAATTACAAAAACATCCATAAATAAGATTTCCAAGTCCAATTGTGACCTTGAACTTTGATGTATGGCCTAGAAAATCAATATGTTCTAGAAGTCCTTAGTTTCAAATAGGTTTGGTTAAAATGCATCAAGAGATGTTGGCTATAATTTGTTCACAAATTGGGCAAAAATATCCATAGATAAGATTTTAAGTCCAACCGTGACATTGATCTTTAACATATGACCTTGAAATCAATAGTGTTCTAGAACTTTAAAAGTCCTTAAATCTATCAAGTTTGGTTTAAATCCACTATTAGGGATGATGATTTAAGTTTGTTGAAAAGTACAAAAAATACACGAACTAAGGTTTCAAGAGAAGCCTTCCCTCTAGATAAAGGTTGTAAGAATTGATATGTATGTTTTATTTGGAGCAGGATTTTGATGTGTGTCAGCCAAATGTACCTGAAAAGCGGTAAAATTACAAATGTTAATAAATTTAAGAATAATTAGTTTTCTCGAAAATAGTTGAAATCATGGTTTTGTATTAACCTAATGTTTAATTATAAATGTTTTCCGAAAAAATACATGTATATGTATTTCGGGAGAAACAGATAACTGTGTATAGGGCATTAACTACATGTAGGACAACAACAAGAATATCTATTTTTAACTTATGTCGACTCTTTGTTATGTCAACATACCGAGATAAATAAAATTTTAGGTCGACATAATTATATAGACAATTCGCCAACACGACATCAGGTAAAAGCATCATCTCGACCTAACGACCAGATTCTGAGATAATATATGTCGAAATGTCGAGATATGTATGTCGACTTGTCGAAATAATTTTGGTGTTAAGTGGACATAAAAGGTGATTAGGACGACTTTGGAACAAATTAAGTCAACTTACCATAATAAATATGTCGACTTGTCCACATAATTATCTCGACATCTCAACATCTCGATGGCAGAAATAAGCCTCCATACGAATTAGCTAAGTCGTAATAACGAGTTACTAAGTCGTTATAACGAGCTAGCTAAGTCGTTATAACGAGTTAGCTAAGTCGTTATAACGAGTTAGCTAAGTCGTTATAACGAGTTAGCTAATTCGTTATAACGAGTTAGCTAAGTCGTTATAACGTATGGAGGCTTATTTCTGCCATCGAGATGTTGAGATGTCGAGATAATTATGTGGACAAGTCGACATTTTTATTATGGTAAGTTGACTTACTTTGTTCCAAAGGTCGTCTTAATCACCTTTTATGTCGACTTAACACCAAAATTATTTCGACAAGTCGACATACTTATCTCGACATGTTGACATATATTATCTCAGAATCTGGTCGTTAGGTCGAGTTATTGCTTTTACGTGACGTCGTGTTGGTGAATTGTCTATATAATTATGTCGACTTAAAAATCTTATTTATCTCGCTATGTCGACATAACAAATAGTCGACATAAGTTATAAATAGATATTCTTGTTGTTGTCCTACATGTAGATAATGCCCTATACACAGTCATCTGTTTCTCTTGAAATAAATATGCATGTATTTTTTCGGAAAACATTTATAATTAAACATTAGGTTAATACAAAACCATGATTTCAACTATTTTCGAGAAAACCCATTTTTCTTAAATTTATTAACATTTGTAATTTACCGCTTTTCGTGTACATTTGGCTGACACAAATCAAAATCCTGCTCCAAATAAAACATATATATCAATTCTTACATCCTTTATCTAGAGGGAAGGCTTCTTGGAACAGAAATATGGAATGGAAATGTGTATACTAAATGCTTCTTCTATATAGTTTTTTTGCCCATAAGGTGATTCCAAAATAGAATATTATCATGATCTATTCTTCCAACGAGGTTTAAAAGCAATTTAATAAGATATATAAATCTTACAGTTGATATAATTATTAAATAAACAGATTTTCTTTTCCGTTTTGTATTACCGTTCCATTCATCCATTCCACATTTGGATACAACCTAAGAAAATGGAGGTGTGTTTGATTTGTTTTTGTTAATCACAATTGTTTTTAAATTTAAAATATTCTATTTTTTAACCAAAATAAAAAATTCCGAGACGCCTTAAGCTTCCTTCTAGATAAATGATGTAAGAATGTAGTTATTTGTTTTATTTCAGCCAAGTGTATCTGAAAAACCGTAGGTTACAAATGTTAATAAAGTTAATAAAAATAGGTTTTCTTGAAACAATTAAAAACTAAAGAAATTAATAAATTTACTGAAATTTTCCACTTGCTACTGAAAATTTATTTCTAAATGATGAATGCCTCAGATAATTATTCTTCAATCTTATGCTTGTGTCATGCTTTTTGGGTAGGATATAGTAACACCACTGTTTGTCCATCTGTCCGTCTCTTGTGAACAAAATAGAGTCAAGGTCCCTTAATAGATTTTGATCAAACTTGGTATAAACTTAGGATTTATGAAGCTCTAGAACCCTACTGATTTTCAAGGTCATAAGTCAAAGGTAAAGGTCACAGTTGGACTTGAAACCTTAGTTCGTGCATTTTTTGTACTTTTGAACAAACTTAAATCATCATCCCTAATAATGGATTTAAACCAAACTTGATAGATTTAAGGACTTTTAAAGTTCTAGAACCGTATTGATTTCAAGGTCATATGTTAAAGATCAAGGTCACAGTTGGACTTTAAATCTTATCTATGGATATTTTTTGCCCAATTTGTGAACAAATTATAGTCAACATCTCTTGATGCATTTTAACCAAACCTAGTTGAAACTAAGGACTTCTAGAACATATTGATTTTATAGGCCATACATCAAGTTCAAGGTCATAATCGTACTTGGAAATATTATTTATGGATGTTTTTGTAATTTTTAATGAACTTGAGTCAACCTCCCTTGATAAGGTTAAACCAAACTTGGTACACACTAAGGACTTGTAAAGCTCTAGAAACCATTTGATTGTAAAGGTCATTTGTGAAAGGTCAATGTCTCAGTTGGGCTTTTATTGGTTTGAATACCGTCTTTTATGCACTTCTGAATCCAACAAGAGTTTATTATAAGCAACAATTTCAGTTTCCATATGCCAAATGTGTGTCCAAATTTAATACTGTGTCCACTGGCACTTTTCCTCAAACTTGCACTACCTCAACATGCTGTCTTCGAGGGGATGTGCGCCTGGCAGTGGTCTTGTGTATGATTTATTCGTCGAATATAAAAAAATGTAGGATGACAAACAAATCCACTACTCAGAGATTGACATGTGTTATTAATATTCGCACATATTCTAGACAATCATGTAAAAAGTTACAGGCATACGACAGGTCTATGGTTTACTGAATAAATGTGTTACATTAATTTTTTTCTATGTACATGTATATTATAAATTTGTGCAAATATCATGAATATGGAAAAAAAATGATTCTGCAAGAAATTTGATATCCGGATTTGAATGGTGACAATTTACATATAATTTATAAATATATTGGAAATTATATATTTTAATTTATAGTCTCATCAATCATGTCTTTGATTACAATACCATCTATTTAAATATTATAGCCAAAGCAAAATTTGGAATCCCTGTGATTGATGCTGTTAAAATAGTGATGAGTGATGGGCTACACATTCAAGAAGATAGTTTTGAATTTATTGATAAGAATGCTGAATTAAACGATGCACTTAATCTACCAGGAACAAGATTGATATCTATTTATAACTGATGTCGACTCTCTGTTATGTCGACATACCGAGATAAATAAGATTTTAAGTCGACATAATTATATAGACAATTCGCCAACACGACGTCAGGTAAAAGCATCATCTCGACCTAACGACCAGATTGCGAGATAATATATGTCGACATGTCAAGATAAGTATATCGACTTGTCGAAATAATTTTGGTGTTAAGTCGACATAAAAGGTGATTAAGACGACTTTTGGAACAAAGTAAGTCAACTTACCATAATAAAAATGTCGACTTGTCCACATAATTATCTTGACATCTCAACATCTCGATGGCAGAAATAAGCCTCCATAATAACGAGTTACAGCTTGTAAGTTGTTATAACGAGTTAGTTAAGTCGTGATAACGAGTTAGCTATGTCGTTATAACGAGTTAGCTAAGTCGTTATAACGAGTTACTAAGTCGTTATAACGAGTTACAGCTTGTAAGTTGTTATAACGAGTTAGTTAAGTCGTGATAACGAGTTAGTTAAGTCGTGATAACGAGTTAGCTAAGTCGGTATAACGAGTTAGCTAAGTCGTTATAACGAGTTAGCTAAGTCGTTATAACGAGCTAGCTAAGTCGTTATAACGAGTTAGCTAAGTCGTTATAACGAGTTAGTTAAGTCGTTATAACGAGTTAGCTAAGTCGTAATAACGAGTTAGAAAAAATAAAACACCATCCTGGCACTAATGGGCTTCCGTACAAATCATATTCAGATGGTAGCAGAGCTATCCGAAGAAAATATTGTAGACGAACGAAAAAATATATAATTTAAAAGTAGACAAAAATAATTTTGACATCGATAAAATTAAAGTGTTTATTTTTTTAAATTACTACAAAAATGCCAGACAAATTTTTCTCAATCTGAAACGCTGTATTTGAAATTGACTTTGTGACGTCACCAAGACATTAGATACGACGTTACGTCATCAATGGAATGTAGAGGCACTGTTAAGGGGCTCTGAAGTAATGACATGAACAATGTGCGATGCTCGAATTAAGGCTGCGCCTACATTCATATTAAAAGTGTATCCATATACTATATACAAATAAAAAAGGTCTCGTGATATTAAAAAAATTGGTCATTGTTTAGGAACATCACGGGCAGACGACACATGTAGTATAGTAGAAAATTGTTGTCGACCAGTTGTATCTTGTTCCTAGTGCCCAAGAGTGATAAATTGATTGATTGGATTTTTGCTTTACGTCCATCGAGCAGTATTTCAGCTATATTCAGGACAAGAACAAGATAACAAAAAATTAATCAACGGAAATCGAGGGATGGGACACATGGAACACAATTACGACTGCCACTGGAAAAACGTGGAGTTTTGGGGAGGAACGTAAAATTTAGCCATTTGTAGCGGCTACAATGAGGCTACTTGTACCTCCTTTTAATTTCTGCAGAATTCAGTTAATGGCATTAATAACGAGTATATATTACTAATCCACGTCACAAACGATCAACACACTTTATGGCGACGTCTTAATAAATTTTCACATATTTTAAGGACGTCACAATCAAATTTGTGTCTTAAATGGCCGACAGGTCCTGAAACTCTAAGGTCATGTTCACATTATATATATATATATATAGTACTTATAAATTGGCAATATTTAAAACATAAAACATGGGCAGTTCATTTTACACAATGATATCATTTAAGAGTTCCTTTAAGATTTTCGACACCTGTTTTAAAAGACTCTTGATAAAGTATACACCTATTTTATCAAAATATGATCCAATCTCATCATTAATGAAATAGCCCCAGTCCCCAATTAAAAACTTGATCTTGTCATTAGGATTCAGAAAATTAAAATTGAGGTCTGGGATATTTGAATCAATATTTTCGAAGGTGTCTTTACGAATTTCAGCTAAGGCAGGACATTCCAATAAAAAGTGATTAATATTTTCAGTTACATTTTCAGCACATATCTTGCAAGTTGAAGAGTTACTAAGGCGAAATCTTTGCAGATTTTCGTAAAGACATAAGGTGTTTGTTCTGCAGAGAAATTTAAGTCTAGTCCCTTCAAAATCTGATTGAACATCTAGATATTTCTGTCTTCCTTTCCGTCGGTAAAAGTAAACATAATTGGCGAGAGGAGATTTTGACAAAATATCTACTGTGAGTTTTGAAGCTGAATTTTGTCCCATAAAGAGGTTGAATTTTCCTGTTTTAAAGGTCATATCAGTAAACATAAAGTCGAGACCAACATCTTGGAAGATAGATTTAATGTACGTAAAGTAGGGCCAATCGTTAGAGGCAACCTTTTCTAACTCCCAAAATATAACTTTACAAAGTCTTGTCTCTGGTAGTTCACAGATATATTAGTGAATAGTGGAGACAACTTGGAGAGTAAATATGTTGTCTTCAAGCCTTCTTTGTTTACGAAAAGCCCCTTGACATTCCCCAAGCACGTTATTATCATCGAGGAACGAAACCACATTTTCTTCAATAACTTTTGAAAATATTTTGTAAACATTAGATGTTAAAGTGATTCCTCTATAGTTATCGAGGTCAAAAGCCGACCCTGATTTCAGAATGGGCTTTATGATACCCTTAAGCCAATCTGAGGGAATCACCTCTACATCGGCAATCACAGTGAACATATCGACCAGTGAATCAAGTAGGGAATCACACCCGAATTTGAGAAATTCATTTGGTATTTCGTCATAACCCATCGCTTTACCTGATTTTAGTGACTTGAGGATATTATGGATTTGATCCTTAGATATATGTAAGGAGAACGACCGATCATTTTTAACATCCCCAGAATCAAGCTTATCTACATAATCCTTAATCATTTCTTGGGTTTAAAGTTTCAGGTTTACCAATGCCGCTAAAATGTTTTTCTAAAGAGGGACCTATCTCACATTCCTCTGTCAAGATTTCGGGTGTATCATCTGGGTTCAAGATATAAGAATGGAGGTTGCGTTCAGGACTGCCTTTAAGAAAGTCCCAAAACCCTTTAGACTTTTGCTTCGCGGATGCGCATGATAAAGTAAAGTTATCTCATTAGAATCGAAATAATTCATTGGGGCAAGAATATGTACCGATTTTGGAAAGGGTTTGCCCTTTGCTAACGCTCAGGGTAAACTATTTGGCATAAAGGACTAACACGTGGTAAAATCAGTTTATATTCGTGTCCCAATGAATTATTTCTTAATTGTTGGTTCAGTTTAAAATGCAGATTAAATGATATATTTGACTGTGAACTATTTTGTATATTATGTCATTACCAGATTTTACTACCGCAGGTCGGGGGTTCTCTCCGGATACTCCGGCTTCCTCCCCCAATTAAAACTGGACGCCATGAAATAGCTGAAAAATTGCTGAAAGTGGCGTTAAAACACCATTCAAACAAACAAACATTACCAGATTTATAAAGTGCGAGTGGTAAAACTGGCAACGCTGAAAATAATACCTTATGGTCTAACTGTTTTTCCCGCCATCTTGCTTGTATAAATATGTCAGCGGTGTACTTTTCTGTGACCGTGTCTATTTCACCGATCTTCAGAAAATGTACCTTAATAAACACCTGTTTAACCTAAAATTGGAAGAAATAGATCATACATCCCCGAAGTGTCAATGTTAAGTATGGTCATACATGTTGAAATAACGAATATTGTCACGCATGTCAACGAAAGCGATGAGTATTATCAGAAATATTTGTGTTTGACGTCAGGACAAAGACCACATGACATAAAAAGATTTACAGCCAAACGTGCTCAATATACTGCCTATAAAGGAACTCTGAACATCATTTTACATCTCATGGAACTTGTACTAAAGACCACACCACTTATAAGTCGCTGTGTGATCTCCCTTGATTAATGATTTTACTCTAAATAGCTTGAATAGATTTTAATAGATAATGTATTTGTAACTTTACCGTCTTATAAGTACAGTGAGTAGAAGACGTTCACGTCATACTCTAAATACAAATGTTAGACCTGCATGGCTGTCATAGCGGGAAGCATTCTCGGGCCCACGTGGGATTGGGAATTCTCGGGCCCACGTGGGATTGGGAATAGGGCATAAGCAAATCAGAGCAGCACATTATTCAACGTTTTGGGGAAGATAAAAAATATTTGGAGTGTTCAAATTTTCAATTAACGTGGACATATAGTATTCGAAGTGAGAACGTATATTAATCATAAATTGAGTCACACCCGCATGTTCCAAAATTCAATGTCAAATTTGCGATGATTCCGAAATAAATCAGGACGGATCCAGGATTTCATGGTTGGTACGCAGTGAATCGGCGAGTAATCTTGTCACCGTTCAATGGGTCCCGGGCAGAGCATTGTGGGATATCAGGGTCGAATCCCAGCTTAAGCTCTTGGAATTTAAGCAAATGCAGTTATTTTTGTCGTTTAATGTTCAAATATAAAAATTGGTAACCTGAGTTCATGTTTTTTTCAGTAAGAAGTTACCAAATTAAATGTTTTAACGTTAGTCATGCTCTAACAAATTTATGAAAAAGGGGGTGTTACACCCGCAACTACTCCGAATATACCGCTATAAAGCTATTAATGTGCAGTACGGATAATATATTTGTACAATACTCTCCCCTACCTTTGGCGTAATGTTCGGTAATTTGTTGTCCATATTTTATTCATCTTATTTCCTCCATGTTGTACAATGTGTTTGTTTACATTAGATACAGAAAAAATCGATTTCTTTTATATTGCACTTCGAATGAATTAAAACACTGATAACTTTGAAGTACGGGCAATTTATTTACAACATATTTGAAAGAAAATGTCGCGGCACAGTGAATTCTAAAGTGTTATTAAACTATATAAGGACTAACCGGATGATATTATGACCATTTTAAATACTTTTGCATTTTGTATTCTGTGTTCTTATGTGGTTCAGTAGTTAATATTCTTAAGGTAATCGGTTTAGTATAACACCAGAATAAATCTTAACAGGTAAATATCACCGATATATTATTGACCTAGAAGACATTTTCTAGACTGGACGAGTTTTTTTTGCGTGACGAATAAATAACACTACAGGTGTTATACTGGAAGCAGACACTCATTACCCATCAGAAGCATCTATATTTTGTTGCTTTCGCGTTATCCACTTTTTGTTTGCTCTTTGTGTCGTGTGCCGTTATCTCAAGCCGAATTTTGTCACTGTTCTGTGATTTCCGGTTCCTGTTAATTAGATTACATTATTTCATATCAGTAAAATTGTGTTTGTTTTAATTGGATAATACAAGGTCAGCTGGTATTAATTAATTTGCAGTAATTTGACGTGAGGGCATTATCACGCCGTGATAACGCCCGTGGGCGTTATCACGTCGTGGTAATGCCCTCTCGAGTAACAATCAACATAAAACTGTTTATTTTTAATTTATAAAAAAAATATATGTACATGTACAACCCAAATGAGGAAAAAAAAATGTCATAAAGTTTAGAAAACTAACTGTGTATTGCCTAAAAATGCCAAACAATGATATATCATGAGGCCAAACGTTAAAATCATACAGCAAGCCGCTACAAACACATAATGCAGTCTTAAACACGTGGTTTCTTAATTCTTCAATAAAATAAATATAATAGTTGCTTATATAGCTGGCATTGCCATGATACTTGACAGCACTCGGGACATTGGTATTGCCTTAAACATCGATAATACCCTCGCCTTTGGCTCGGGCATTATCAATGTTTCAGGCAATACCACTGTCCCTTGTGCAGTCAAGATATCATGACAATGCCCTCTATATAAGCAACTATTGTATAAGTATTGTATTTGAATATTTGCAGGAATCTAATCACAATAAATGCGGGAAAATCTTCAAAACAAAACTGTTCATTCTAATGCAACGATAATAAAAAAAGACTAATAGCGAGCGATAGCTGGCTTAATGGTAGAATTATCCTTGCACTATGATACAACAGAGTTGTAAAAAATTCTCGCATTCGAAAGTTTCAAGTTCATCTCCAATTTCTACACAAAATCGCAAAAATCTCCGTTGTAGGAGAAAAGTGTGCAACAAAACGGTTTCTAGGTATCAAGAATTTAAATTTCGTTGCCGAAAACACCTGAACACAACTTCAAATGTTTTTCCTGTAATAATGTATTTTTATAGTCTGGGATCCTGAATACATATTTTCAATACCGTAAGTGAACATTCTGTTCGAATATACAGTCCGGTCACCAGCAATGAATCCGGTCCAAATTTGACCGGTTTGCAACATTCGGAATACCTCAAAATTTACGTCATTATTAACAGTAACTGGCGTAATTCCGATACAAAGCATTATGACGTAACGAACGGGGTCCGGTAAATAAATCAAATAAAAATACAGTTTATCAAAAGAATGCTTTCATAGATTTATGTTTCGTTTGTGGAAATACCTCTTCTGGGAATGGTCAGTTGAACCAGAAAGCCTGAAACAAGAAGCAGGTAGCTACTTTATTTAAATTGTATTCTGAAAGAAATTTCCGACGGAACTCGGAAAAGTTAGCTAAAACATTGCGCTTTAAACAACCAATCAAACTGGGTATTAAACTGGTGGTGTTCTGGGGTTATATGTGAAAGCAAAGCTTGCGTAACTGACAAATATTGCACCAGGGACCAGGTTAATATTTTGCCTCCATTTTTACTCTACTTCTCGTAAGTTATCGCAACTACGTAAAATAAATGTAAAACTCGACACGAGAAGAAAATACAGAGGAAATGTTTTTTTAAATGTTATATTTATAAAACATTTATTTTTTAACCAAAGTATTTTAATTTTTGACGTTATGCCAAAAAAGTACAACGATAGTTTACGTGAATTATTTTTCGTCTGCTTCTGTGACCGGCGATATTTGACGTGAACTGATATTTGCTGCCATGACTTGTGATCGTCTGCCGTGTAAGTTCGTCTGCTGATCCAGGTCATATTTGACGTTATGCCAAAAAAGTACAACGATAGTTTACGTGAATTATTTTTCGTCTGCTGTGACCGGCGATATTTGACGTGAACTGATATTTGCTGCCATGACTTGTGATCGTCTGCCGTGTAAGTTCGTCTGCTGATCCAGGTTCATAAAAACAAACCCAATCTTGTTAACTGGTAAGTGTTAATTTCTTTCTTTATTATTGCACAAGTTGTACCTGTTTCCAACTGAATTTAAACAGACCGCCCTCGCTGCTCGTCTCTTGGTAATGGGAAAATAACGCTTTGCGCGTCTCTATCGCGATCTTAGCATTTAACTGAATTTAAAGAGTTGCATTAAAAAAAGTGACAATCTACTTAAAATTTATCTTTTACCTGCTCCCCTTTCTGAAATTGGTCGTTGCGTTAGCGACCATTAAAAAGGCGTTAGCAAGTGAAAGATTTAATTTTAATTAGATTGAAAAAATGTGAATTATAAGTCTAACCAATCTACTATAATTAGCCAGTAGTTCCTGCCATTTAGCTTATATCATGCAGACAACCAATATTTTTACTTTTAAGTACCCCGTACCTTGATAATTTTCACACATTATTATGTTCTAATTGTATTTTAATATAATTAAAACGAAAAATTGTGTTCTTTTAAGAAATAGCTATTGTTCAGCTTGTACATTTTATTAATAATGTTATTATTTTATATCTTAACTGCATATTGTTTTAAAAACAAGACACAGAATTATCAATCCTGACAAAATAGTCACCTGCTTGCAGAACCGACGCATATATAAAGTTGTGAATACTAATACTGAAACTGATTGTTGGACTGGACAATTGGCCACAGTTTGACAGCAGCAACAGAGTTGAGACAAATGAACAATGTGTCAAATTGGTCCTTTTAAGTGCCACCGCAGTTATTCAAAAAGAACCTAAATTGTGTGATTTTTTAAACAAAATTATTATAAAGTAGTTCTTTTTAACAACTTCATATTGCTATCACATAAAAAAATACCATTCTAAAATTTTGCCAAAAATGTCTAAAAAAATACATTACACTACTGTAATCAAGGCAACTGAATAAGACAAAAATCCATAAATGCCGCTAGTGACAGCTTTATTTTGCGGTTTCTACTGTACTAGGGCCAATGCCCTATAGTCATCAGTTTGTCAGTCCGTCCGTCCGTCCGAAAACAATCGTGTCCAAGCTATAACTTTTGAGGTAGGCTTTTGATGTTTGGTATGTGGGTAGATAATATCATGGCGATGTGTCGCATACCATGGTTGATGACCTTTCACTTTGACCTCAAGGCCAGCCGGATCCACAGAGATGGATTCCATCTCTGACACTGATATCTAGTTTTTACTGTTCTAAACCAAGAGCAATGTACAGAGATAGTTTGACCAGATTATTAATCATTAATCAGCTGTTGTTGCCATGTTATGCTTTAAAAACAGTAATATACAAGAAAATGTACAAGACAATTTTTCCTAAAACTTTCAGAAAGTTACCAGATCACTGGGATATATATCAGTACAGTGCTAACGACTGAATTTAAATTGTTTTAATTTTGATGTTAAAAGTGCTAAGCGTGATTTTTAAACTTAGTTCATGCTGTTTTTTTAAAGTGAGGATTATAGATTTTTGTGATTCATGATCTACACACAGGGTTTACTCTGTAGTAAAATTGTCAACTTGAGGAAATACTGTCAACAGAGGCGAAATCCGAGGTTGACAGTATTTTCGAAAGTTGACAATTTTACTGTCACCCTGTCAGACATGTAACATTTATTTTATTATACCGAAAAACTATTCAAACCATGAACAACTTTATTCAATAATGGTATTTAATTGGTGTAATAATGGTAATGAAACAGCAATTTAACAATAAAAGTAAACTAACAGTATCCATAATCTTTAAATCTGCCGTGTATGTGGTAGAAAAACGTTTGTTGCTTGACATTATTGTCGTCTGTTTACAACGGAAATGTAAAAATAGATATTGCGCATGCGCGAATGGTACAGTTGCAGGTGACAGTATTTTTAGAGGGTGACATTATTTTTCCGACAGTAAATTTTTTTGACAGTAATTATATGTCACGGTGGCCTATGGAAGATTAACGTTGTAAATGAAATGGAGGTATAATAATATAGACCGTCAGTGCCTAGGATCAATATTGAAGGGATATCGCTCGCCTCATAGGTCGACCACACCTATATACATATTTTCTATTTACCGTAAATATCCCCAATAAAAACTGGACGCCATGATATAGCTGAAAAATGGCTGAAAGTGGCGTTAAACAACATTCAAACAAACAAACAAAATCTACTGCACATCTTTAACGTCCGTGCAATTTATTCTTTGTAATTATTTACAACTGACCAATTAGAATCGCTTTCACATCCAGTACTTCATAAGGGACCGACCATTTAACTTGCGGGGGGGGGCCTTGGTTTTTTCCTAAAAAAATATTTTGAAAATGATTTTTGATGAAAAAATATTTTGGAAGCAGAGGGTAAGAAAACAATATTCTGAAAAGGGATTTCTGCTATATCCATTAATGATAATAATGAAAAAAAAATTCTGTTGCGACGCCTTCAAAAAATAAATATTTATTATAAATAAAAAATGTTCTGACCAAACAAAAAACCAAGGCCCACCCCTAATAGACATAATATTTGTGTTGGTATTATTAGTTGGAACAATTTGAAAAAATCATTACAGTAAATTGATTGATTGCTACACACTAGGCTAGCAACTTTAACTGCCAATCATAACCAGGCTAGCAACTTTAACTGCTAATCATAACCAGGCTAGCAACTTTAACTGCCAATCATAACAAGGCTAGCAACTTTAACTGCCAATCATAACCAGGCTAGCAACTTTAACTGCCAATCATAATACATGTACATGTATCTTTGATAATTATAGTATAAATCACACGTAGACAAAAAGTTGGCCTTGTTTGCTAAGTGGTAGTAAGTCATCCACTATGTCAACACTGGGATTGCGATTTCGAGTGTAACTGCGGGAAAGGTGGGCTCGACTCCATTCCTATTTAACAAAGATTGCTAATTTTCCTACCGATGGTTTTCTCCCGGTACTCCGGCTTCCTTCGCCAATAGAAACTGGACGCCATGATATAGCAGATAAAAAATGATGAAACACCATATAGACAAATGTAGTCAGGAATCCACGTGTTATCTATTTCAAATTTTGTGACTTTTAATAAGTACAGATATCAAAAATTTCTTTCTGTTAGAATTCGATTGAAAGACAGCTCTGTAGGTCGAACCTGGCATTCTACACCTTTTATCTAGTTTTTATCTAGACTTTAAGCATTTAGTTTATTTTAGCAATGCTGCAGCATTATCCATTTAGTTCCAGTTCAGAGTCCATGCATCTTACAGGAAAAATTTAAGTTTTGTAAAGTTAGATTCGTTTACGCATTTCAAAACCACATCACCAGTATTTGATAATATAGTGAGAGTTGTCTCTCTTTGAATATCTGTGTCATAATGTGTTTGATAACTAATTATTAATTTTTAAGAAACCTGTAAATTTTGGGGGAATTTTAGCAGCTTGGTATCTTTCCTGCTGGCCACTTAATGTTTGCTGTCTATATACATTTACGTGTAAGATCTCGAAAGGCCGTTCTTGCAGCGCAGAATGAAATTTCTATAAGCTTCGAGTATTTCATGAATGACAGAATTTCATCAAGTCTACATCTACATCTACATCTACTGTATACAGAGCACTGTCTAGGTAGACCGTTACGCCCCGGAACTAATTGCACTACGGTGGCGGTTAGAGTAAGAAAAAAGAAAGAATTAAAAGTGTAAAAATGTAAAATCTAGGATAGAAACAGAAAGAATAGATAGAAATAACAAACTCGATTCCATATTGTTTTCTACTCTTCTGGTCAGACCAATCCGGCACAGCTCTAACCATCGTTAGTGCTTACTAACAATATGGACCCAGATGCAGATTAGAAGTGAAGGAAGGATAACCCCCGCTTGAAAGATACCAAGTCGGAGGTCTCAGCTATGGGAGCTGGTAACTACTATGGTTCTGGGAAAAAAGCTGAATTTAAGGATGTCTGTTCTAGTGTGGTATTGATGTATCTTCTTCCCATGAGTGGCTCTTGTTCTAGTGGTTGATGGTGTTAGGTAGTCGTCTGGTGGTATATCTACTAATCTATTGATGATTTTGAATAGCATGGCAAGTTGGGTCTTTGTTCTTCTACTTTTCAGGGATTCCCAATTCAGTGTCTCTAGCATTGATGTTACGCTACTTGATGTTCTGTAGTCGTTTGTCACATATCTTGCGGCTCTACGTTGTACCATTTCTAATTTATGGATCTGCTGTGTGTGATTCCATATTGATGCGCAATACTCCAAGCTAGGTCGAACTAAGCTTAAGTATGCGTTTGACTTTGTCTGCTTGTTGGCTATTTGCAAATTTCTGTTCAAGAAACCCAGCATGCTGTTCGCTTTCATTACAGTTTTATTTATATGGTTGTTCCAAGACAAGTCATGGCTGATCTCAAAGCCTAGGTACTTAGTTGTATCTGCCGCCTCTAGTTTGGTAGTTGAACTTATTTTGGGTTCTTTGATCTTGTTACCCGGAGGATGTTGCATTTATCTGGATTGAACGACATGCCCCAAGTACTTTCCCCTAGAGCCAGTAAATCCTTCTGAAGTTCTAATGCATCTTGGCTGTTTTTAATCTCTCTATAGAATATGGCATCATCTGCAAATAGCCTGGTGTTTGATGTGGCACACTCAGGAAGGTCGTTGATAAAAATTAAGAAAAGTAACGGACCTAAAACTGTTCCTTGTGGAACTCCGCTGATGACATTTGCTGGATCTGATGTTGCTCCGTCTACTATAACCGTTGTGATCTGTTGGTAAGAAAATCCTGCATCCATGCATCTGTATGTTGAGCCTTTGGTTCCATAAAAATCCAGTTTTGTCATTAATCGACCATGTGGAACTTTGTCAAAAGCCTTTAAAAAATCTAAGATTACTAGGTCTTGTTGAATACCCTTGTCTAGAGATGATGCTAGCTGGTGTATTATTGTAACACGTTGAGTCTCACAGCTACGTCTTGCTTTGAAACCATGTTGGCAGCCTGTTAGGATGTCATATTTTTCTAGGTGTTTAAGTATATTGTATCAATCTAATGATGCATTAACAAGCTTAGCTGGAGAAGAAGTAGCTGCTGGTTGATCAAAGCTTATGTTGGATAAGTTATCTGTCTCATTTAGAAAGGAAAAAAGTATTCGAAGTTTCAAATATAGTGGTGTTAAAGAGGCATGTTGAGAAATTAGGGAGACCACAATTACAGCATTCCCATGATATATTAGCCATTGATTTATATACAGCATCGTTCATTGCAATACAATTCATCACAACCACTACCCAAATCACCCATTGAAATTACTCGTATAGCATAATATTGTTCAATGACAGTGTAGTAAGAAAAATTTTCTTTTAAAATAAAGTTTAAGTATTTTATGTGCAAAAATAAATTGTACAGTCACATTCACATCCGTTTCTTAAATATATTGGAACGGATATGGCGGTAGTAACCTTCTACGTATACTTAATACAACTGACAAAGTGCCAGAGAGAACACGAAAGGCGATCTAATTCAACTGACACAGTGCCAATGAGAACCCGGAAGGTGATCTGAGCGTAATAACAATTTCATTAGAATTTACAACTTGTAACTCAGTTAAAGCAGTGCAGAGCAGCGCGAATTTTTACGCTTACAGACATTTTTTATCTTGTTTTGCTTTTATAGGCCATTCCTTTATTTAACCAGTCATAAACATTATATATGAAGAAGTATTAACGTACTTAATTATAGGTATAATAATAATTTTATGTCACAAGGAACAAATTAGGAAATCATGACGTCAATATATATCCAGTCCCTTTTATTGAAATTCAGACTTTGGAGGAAATTAGCCTGCTTTGTTGAAATAACAGTGTATTGTGAATAAACTGTAAAGTTAATGAAATAATATAAAATTATTTAAAACCTTAGGAAACACGAAAATAGTTACCAAGCCATAAATCAATATTCCTTTAAGACGAGGACAAACCAGTCATCTTATTTTATCTTATTCTGGTCGAACATATTCTGAAAACAAAAAGTAACACCTAACTTTTCAAAATGTTTTAATGGCAGATTAATCGGACATTTAAAAGAAAATAAACAAGTACCATCTTTGTTAACAAGACAATCAAGTCTTACATCTAAAGGACTACAAACGATGGATGTTAGATGCCACACAGAGTATTGAAAGGACTAGTGAGGCCACACAGACTATTAGATGGACTAGTGATGCCACACAGAGTATTAGATGCACTAGTGATGCCACACAGATTATTAGATGGACAAGTGATGCCACAGAGAATTAGATCGACTAGTAATGCCACACAGAGTATTAGATGAACCGATGATCTCACACAGAGTATGAAATGGACTAGTGATGCCACATAGAGTATAAAATGGACTGGTGATGTCACACAGATTATTAGATGGACCAGTGATGCCACAGAGTATAAGTTGGACCAGTGATGCCACACATAGTATTAGATGGACCGGTTATGTCACACAGAGTATGAGATGTACTAGTGATGCCACACAGAGTATAAAATGAACTAGTGATGCCACGCAGAGTATTAGATGGACCAGTGATGCCACACAGAGTATTAGATGGACTAGTGATGTCACACAGAGTATGAGATGGACTAGTGATGCCACATAGAGTATAAAATGGACTGGTGATGCCACACAGAGTATAAGATGGACTAGTGAGGCAACACAGAGTATAGGATTGACTAGTGATGACACACAGAGTATTAGATGGACTAGTGATGCCACACAGAGTATTAGATGATTGACTAGTGATGACACACAGATTATTAGATGGACTAGTGTTGCCACACAGAGTATTAGATGGACTAGTGATGCCACACAGAGTATTAGATGGACCTGTGATGCCACACAGAGTATAAGATGGACAATTGATGTCACACAGAGTATTAGATGATTGACTAGTGATGTCACACAGAGTATTAGATGGACCAGTGATGTCAAACAGAGTATTAGATGGACTAGTGATATAACACGGAGTATTAGATGATATACCAGTGATGCCACACCAAGTATTAGATAGACTAGTGATGCCACACAGATTATTAGATGGACAAGTGATGCCACAGAGAATTAGATCGACTAGTAATGCCACACAGAGTATTAGATGAACCGATGATCTCACACAGAGTATGAAATGGACTAGTGATGCCACATAGAGTATAAAATGGACTGGTGGTGTCACACAGATTATTAGATGGACCAGTGATGCCACAGAGTATTAGATGGACCAGTGATGCCACACATAGTATTAGATGGACCGGTTATGTCACACAGAGTATGAGATGTACTAGTGATGCCACACAGAGTATAAAATGAACTAGTGATGCCACGCAGAGTATTAGATGGACCAGTGATGCCACACAGAGTATTAGATGGACTAGTGATGTCACACAGAGTATGAGATGGACTAGTGATGCCACATAGAGTATAAAATGGACTGGTGATGCCACACAGAGTATAAGATGGACTAGTGTTGCCACGCAGAGTATTAGATGGACTAGTGAGGCAACACAGAGTATAGGATTGACTAGTGATGACACACAGAGTATTAGATGATTGACTAGTGATGACACACAGAGTATTAGATGATTGACTAGTGATGACACACAGAGTATTAGATGATTGACTAGTGATGACACACAGAGTATTAGATGATTGACTAGTGATGCCACACAGAGTATTAGATGGACTAGTGATGCCACACAGAGTATTAGATGGACTAGTGTTGCCACACAGAGTATTAGATGATTGACTAGTGATGCCACACAGAGTATTAGATGGACTAGTGATGACACACAGAGTATTAGATGGACTAGTGTTGCCACACAGAGTATTAGATGGACTAGTGATGACACACAGATTATTAGATGATTGACTAGTGATGACACACAGAGTATTAGATGGACTAGTGTTGCCACACAGAGTATTAGATGATTGACTAGTGATGACACACAGATTATTAGATGGACTAGTGTTGCCACACAGAGTATTAGATGGACTAGTGATGCCACACAGAGTATTAGATGGACTAGTGTTGCCACGCAGAGTATTAGATGGACCAGTGATGCCACACAGAGTATTAGATGGACTAGTGATGTCACACAGAGTATGAGATGGACTAGTGATGCCACATAGAGTATAAAATGGACTGGTGATGCCACACAGAGTATAAGATGGACTAGTGAGGCAACACAGAGTATAGGATTGACTAGTGATGACACACAGAGTATTAGATGATTGACTAGTGATGACACACAGAGTATTAGATGATTGACTAGTGATGCCACACAGAGTATTAGATGGACTAGTGATGCCACACAGAGTATTAGATGGACTAGTGATGCCACACAGAGTATTAGATGGACTAGTGTTGCCACACAGAGTATTAGATGGACTAGTGATGCCACACAGAGTATTAGATGATTGACTAGTGATGACACACAGAGTATTAGATGATTGACTAGTGATGCCACACAGAGTATTAGATGGACTAGTGATGCCACACAGAGTATTAGATGGACTAGTGTTGCCACACAGAGTATTAGATGGACCGGTTATGTCACACAGAGTATGAGATGTACTAGTGATGCCACACAGAGTATAAAATGAACTAGTGATGCCACGCAGAGTATTAGATGGACCAGTGATGCCACACAGAGTATTAGATGGACTAGTGATGTCACACAGAGTATGAGATGGACTAGTGATGCCACATAGAGTATAAAATGGACTGGTGATGCCACACAGAGTATAAGATGGACTAGTGTTGCCACGCAGAGTATTAGATGGACTAGTGAGGCAACACAGAGTATAGGATTGACTAGTGATGACACACAGAGTATTAGATGATTGACTAGTGATGACACACAGAGTATTAGATGATTGACTAGTGATGCCACACAGAGTATTAGATGGACTAGTGTTGCCACACAGAGTATTAGATGGACTAGTGATGCCACACAGAGTATTAGATGGACTAGTGTTGCCACGCAGAGTATTAGATGGACCAGTGATGCCACACAGAGTATTAGATGGACTAGTGATGTCACACAGAGTATGAGATGGACTAGTGATGCCACATAGAGTATAAAATGGACTGGTGATGCCACACAGAGTATAAGATGGACTAGTGAGGCAACACAGAGTATAGGATTGACTAGTGATGACACACAGAGTATTAGATGATTGACTAGTGATGACACACAGAGTATTAGATGATTGACTAGTGATGACACACAGAGTATTAGATGATTGACTAGTGATGCCACACAGAGTATTAGATGGACTAGTGATGCCACACAGAGTATTAGATGGACTAGTGATGCCACACAGAGTATTAGATGGTTTAGTGTTGCCACACAGAGTATTAGATGGACTAGTGATGCCACACAGAGTATTAGATGATTGACTAGTGATGACACACAGATTATTAGATGGACTAGTGTTGCCACACAGAGTATTAGATGGACTAGTGATGCCACACAGAGTATTAGATGGACTAGTGATGCCACACAGAGTATTAGATGGACCAGTGATGCCACACAGAGTATTAGATGGACTAGTGATGTCACACAGAGTATGAGATGGACTAGTGATGCCACATAGAGTATAAAATGGACTGGTGATGCCACACAGAGTATAAGATGGACTAGTGAGGCAACACAGAGTATAGGATTGACTAGTGATGACACACAGAGTATTAGATGATTGACTAGTGATGACACACAGAGTATTAGATGATTGACTAGTGATGACACACAGAGTATTAGATGATTGACTAGTGATGCCACACAGAGTATTAGATGGACTAGTGATGCCACACAGAGTATTAGATGGACTAGTGATGCCACACAGAGTATTAGATGGACTAGTGTTGCCACACAGAGTATTAGATGGACTAGTGATGCCACACAGAGTATTAGATGATTGACTAGTGATGACACACAGATTATTAGATGGACTAGTGTTGCCACACAGAGTATTAGATGGACTAGTGATGCCACACAGAGTATTAGATGGACTAGTGATGCCACACAGAGTATTAGATGATTGACTAGTGATGACACACAGATTATTAGATGGACTAGTGTTGCCACACAGAGTATTAGATGGACTAGTGATGCCACACAGAGTATTAGATGGACCTGTGATGCCACACAGAGTATAAGATGGACAATTGATGTCACACAGAGTATTAGATGATTGACTAGTGATGTCACACAGAGTATTAGATGGACCAGTGATGTCAAACAGAGTATTAGATAGACTAGTGATATAACACGGAGTATTAGATGATATACCAGTGATGCCACACCAAGTATTAGATAGACTAGTGATGTCACACAGAATATTAGATGGACCTGTGATGTCACACAAAGTATTAAATGGACTAGCGATGCCACACAGAGTATAAGATAAACCAGTGTATACCGCACAGAGTATAAGATGGACTATTGATACCACACAGAGTATTAGATCGACTAGTGATGCCACACCTGAGTATTAGAAGGACTAGTGGTGCCACGCAGATTATAAGATGGACTAGTGTTGCCACATAGAGTATTAAATGAACTAGTGATACCACACAGAGTATAAGATGGACCAGTGAAGCCACACAGAGTATTAGATGGACCAGTGATGCCACACAGAGTATTATATGGACTAGCGATGCCACACAGAGTATTAAATGAACTAGTGATGCCACACAGAGTATTATATGGACTAGTGATGCCACAAAAGAGTATGAAAATGACTAGTGATGCCACATAGGGTATTAGATGGGATAGTGATGTCACACAGAGTATTAGATGGACCAATGATGCCACACAGAGTATTATATAGACTAGTGATGCCACATAAGAGTATTAGATGGACCAGTGATGCCACACAGAGTATTAGAGACTAGTGATGCCACGCAGATTATAAGATGGACTAGTGTTGCCACAGAGAGTATTAAATGAACTAGTGATACCACACAGAGTATAAGATGGACCAGTGATGCCGCACAGAGTAATAGATGGACTAGTGATGTCACACAGAGTATTAGATGGACTTGTGATATGCCACACAGAGTATTATGGACTAGTGACGCCACACGGAGTATTAAGCAAATTCGTAGTTGCTTGCGTTTAAAGTAGCCCATTCAATATTATGTCAACAAGGAATTCAATTTATTTCACTTTAATTTATCTGATACTCAGCCAGACCGATCAAATGATCTTTTCGAGAAAAAGCGAATTATTAACAACGGATTACATTTAAGTATGAGCAGACTTTCCACGAACTTATATAACTTAATTATCGACGATTTTTATCCGCATTAGTTGGATATGCTCGCCAGGTATAGAGGGTTTTATTAATAAATTACGCCTCTGTCGTTTTATTGATATTTTTCTTCAACACCTAATTCATTATTTTTAATATTATTGCTATTATTATCACGGCATTGTTGATAAACAACTAACAAATGCGGCAGTGTATAATTTCCTAATTAAAAAAGGACATTCACGAGTTATTCATTGCTCTATCCGGAATATAATTACAACCGTTACGATTCCGAAATTATATACTTAAGATCCGCAATTTTAATTTAGACAACAATTATTATTAATAAAGTGTTAAAATTATTTAATTATACTTTGTAGAAACATCAACTGATTGGCGGAGAAAGGAAAAAATATTTAGTTAACCAAAACAGCAGTTAAATAGAGGAAATATGTACAAATCAATAGGTTATTATGCTCGATAATGATTAATGTGAATTCGGTAGCTTCTCCGAGATGAAAAAAAGTTTTGTTTCCCTGAATAATCTTTTGTAGAATCTTGCCGTTTGTAATCCGACCGCGCAACACATGTAAAAGAATGAATCTTTCAAAATTTAATGACAATAACACAGATCAATTCATTGATAGCAGTCTAACGATGTTACTAATCGGCAGCTTTCACGGTGATAACTGGACAGTGAAAAGACACCTGCTTTGGGACAATACAAACTACATATTTGGGGGGAACTCTATGACTATTAAACATTTACCTTATATTGATTAAGTTTACAGTACTTTCTTCTGAAAACATTTTGTATCGAGTCGAAGTCTTTGTTTGTCCGTCCGTTGCTCCGGTTCCTTTATATTTTAAATTGTATAATAACGGTTTAGTTTAAACATATTTTATTGTCTAAATAACAAATGGATTGGACACAAGTAATGACAACTTACAATGCCTCTCCATAGCAATAATAGAACATGTACTATAAATAAGTACAAGGAACAAAAATAAATACATAATATAATATAAAAAGTCGAACACGTTAATAAGGTAGTAAATGGAAAATACAAGGTATAAAGGATGCGAGTATATATATTCGAAGATAACTAAACTATAATAACTAAACTAAAAAAATATATACATTGTATCACAAAACGTCTGGTTTTATTTATATGAATAACCATGAACACTTCTAAATATCACGATATTATGGTCATCACATCCTCCCAGTCAGAGGTTCTGAGTCATGATGGAGCGAACGCGGACTCAGAACCCCTGACTTGGGAGGATGGTTCATCACTGAGTATGAATAATCCGAATAAAATGACTTCAATTGATACCGCTATAATAGGCTGAAGTACTGTTAAAAGTTGAACTCTCTAATGCTAGGTTAAGGGGGCATTCTAGAAAATAACAGATTGCATCTTCCAATGGATGTCCACAATGAACGGTCAGGTTCGTTCACCAGGTTAACTCTAAATAGGTCAGCTTTTAACGAGCTACATCTATGTCTTAGTTTAGTATGTTTTTTGTTTGCTTGAATGGTGTTTTAACGCCACTTTCAGCAATTTTTCAGCTATTCCATGGCATCCAGTTTTTATTTGGGGA